>CAMPET010000343.1:50879-65014 GCA_946803715.1 Beroe ovata
TGTGTGTGTGTGTGTGTGTGTGTGTGTATGATTACAGATAGGTCTGAACATATGGTATAATTATCAGACTAATTTAACTCTACTATCATGCTCCCTTATGATACTGCCCTACGAATTCTACATTCGATATGGAATTTCCGGTAAACCCTGATCTCGAGCCCGACCATTGATACCTCTCAACACAATAGTATTAAATTGATAACTATGTTGACACCACCAATCACTATTCCTCCTGACACTCACCACGATATTTGACACCACCTCCTGACACTCACCACGATATTTGAGACCACCTCCTGACACTCACCACGATATTTGACACCTCCTCCTGACACTCACCACGATATTTGACACCACCAATACGAGGTTTCCTCCACTCGACTCCTCCATCGTGTAGTTCATCATCTGTAGAGCTGGACACTGGGAAACTTCCTGTGAAATGAGAGTTTGAGAGTCAGGGAGAGTAGTAATAGGTAGGTGCTAGATTCAGGGGAATTGCTTCATCCTGATCCAACTATAGCTCCTGAAATATACAGATGTGCTGGAATTCGGATAATCATCAACTTGTGCGACGAGGAAAAGAGCTCCTAATGATGTGAAGTTCACGTTTTCTACATCAGACGGACCGACTGTAGAAAGATAATGCAGGTATATGAAAATGCTGGCTTACCCATATCGCAATCATACATTTTGCTCAAGCCAAATCACAAGAAAGTATATGTTTAGAAAACATAGACTTCACTGTTTATCATATAGATCATGATCTAGCAATTTTATGGCTGATTGCGATTTGTCTCTTTCCCTATCTTAGTTGTCTGTATTTATGAAGAAACGATTGGGCTGAACGAAAGGCTAAGATAAAAACATCTAGGCATCTAGCTACTAGTCCGCTTTAACGCGGTACGAGTTTGATCCCCAAATACCTTTTATGATAGGTGCCTTGACTTAAAGATAAAAGTTAATTTAGAAGTTGTAGATAAGGTGAAGCGGAGGAACAGCTGAGGCATGAGAAGTGAATAGATTGAATATGTTGAAGAAAGTTTCAATTCAAGTTGATTTCAAGGCTTAACATTGATTGCATTATATTGTTGCACAATGCGCAAATATAGGAGTACAGTGATAGGTCAGCAGGTTTAAAGAATGAATTATTGAAAAAAGTGAGGTTTTTAGCCAAATCTTACCATCAACTCATTGGGGTCTACTTCCTAGAATGGGTTCAGGATTTATTTGAAGAAGACAAGGATAAAACACTCATGTCCACAGTCAAAACTTCATAACACACATGGTTACAGCAGCCAAGAGACACTGATAACACATTAACCATATTTGGCAGAACGGAACATCACGTAATCGCCATATATGGTCATGAATTACTCACATCAGCTATTTGTCCGCTACAGGACTGGGTGGTATGTAGACACTTGTTGGTATCCTTACACCACTTACAGGGAAAGGGGGAGGAAGTGCAGTCTGAGCACCTGGTGAGAAGTGGAGGTGAGACTTGGTGATAGTCTCTGCTCATTCTGGACTGAGAATATGGGCAGTTCAGAATTTCATGTATCTGGAGTCCTGGACAAACTCACTGTTTGTTATTAGCACAGAAGTAGAGGGGAAAGTTCTCGAATAGCGTCCAGAAAGCTTTTTCCGTACTGACCAATTTCACTGACACCAGAATATTATCTGGAATGCGGGAGGGTGTGTGATAGACGATATGAACCGAAAACGGGAAAAATTGCCTTGTCTAGATTAGTTTTTATAAAGCTATAAACTTTATATAACTTTTATAAACTTTATATAAACTTTTTTATAAACTAAGTTCACGACTTATGGAATGGCTAGCGACCTGCACTTTTCTGGATATGACAGGAAATAATGTCGCAAAAAATACAAATCCAATTACATCCAGTACTACGCACAGCACTTGTTTAAGTCACACACACAAACACACACACACACACAAACACACACACACACAAGTAGTGAAGAATTTTGTAAAACATAGTCCACTAACCAGTGTCGGCTGGAACGAGTGTAGAATTGAGCACGGGCGAAGTGCAGGTGATAACTCCATCATCTAGAATCGCTGATTGCGATGCCACCCTCCCCTGTCCATATTCCCAGTCGCAGGTTATAGCCTGCTCCGACTCCAGGGCCCACACGAGCGGGCGTGTGGTAACTGCCACCTGATAGAGAGAGAGATATGGGTGGGGAGGGGGCGTGGAAAGGTGTTAGGGGACGAGATGGTCACAGAGATTGTCTGAAGAAAGCCTGCAATCTACCACTTGGTAAAGTTTCCTATCATGCTTCAGTCCCCGTACATAAGTGTAATACTCCCAGTAGCTTAGTGCAATAGTTCCGGTACCTTAGTAGCGGCGGTTATGCGTGCACTCGGCGGCGAGATATCCTCCACTGGGAAACACTCTGTATCCGAAACAAGGGAGTTTACCCAGCGCTCCGGTTTGAAGCCGCTGCCCGGACCCGTGTCACACTGACTGTACTGCATGCATCTGAGTGATCGATCACCATAACTACCAGTCAACTATCATAACTGCACCTCACTCGAAATTAACTTCACCATAGGGGATAGGCTTGGTTCTCGCTAAAAAGTTGCAAAGTATGATCAGGTACAGTCTCCATGGCAGTAAACAGTAACTCACTGGGCTTTGAGCAAACACCAGCCACACAGAGGATCCCCTCCCCCGACACAACTCTCACAGGAAGTGAACGACGAGCACTCTCCGAGAGGGTTGCCGATGACTTTCCTACCAATCACCTGATCATCTGCAGCTGACCCTGTATCAGCGGTTACTAGGTTACCGGCTATGGCGTACACGTGGGTTGGCGAGGCAACCAGTTTAGTTAGTGCAGCACCTGGAATAAGAGTGTTTCAACGGGAATACCTGTGATATAACAACCCTTGTTATTTCAATCGCACGATGTTTTCACACCACAAACCAGATTGTTCGATTTTGTTGACAGTCAGCGTTATGGAATCGCTCCTCAGAACAATCTTCCTTATTTCACCAGTCTTAGTTCCCACAATAAGGACGTTATCGTCCTTCACATTCAATAGCATCATGGATGTTACGTTGTTACTTGGGAATGTGCCAAGAGGTTCCAACTTTATAACGTCCTTCAAGTTGTAACAGTCTCTACACTTTTCCAGGTAAGAACAACGGCCTCCTTCCGTTGTTGTGTTGTCGATCTTAGCATTGACTAAGTCGATAGGATAAGGGCACACGGCACTTGTATCCGATGTGTCATCATAAAACACCGCTATGAGAACGTCGTCACCTTGGGAAATGCCCTTGTACTTAAGTGAGAGGTTCACAGAGAGTTTCCCAGTTGTAACACCAAGCAATGTTTCATATTTCACATAGTATTTTTCACTGTTATAACCTTCACAGCTGTGGAGAGGTTTAGTTAATGGTGTTCATACGAGATCTGGAGAAGGATATGTTGGAAATTATTAATCTGAAGACATCTCACCTAAACTTTATCTGAGCATAAGATTTATATCGAAGTTTCAATTTGTTCTCTTTTCTCCCTCTATCGCTCATACAAGTTCTAGAAATGAACGGATTGACTTCACTATACTCTTTGCCTACTGTATGAAAGTAGGATGATGCAGATTTGAACATATAATAGTATTTCACGTTTGACTGGAAGTATGCCCAGCCATTTGGCACCCTTTGGAACATAGTGCTGGATTCTGCTGGGTTGAGGTAGTAGGAGGCAATGAAAGGCATTGTACCCAGCATCTGTTGATAACCTTTCTCAGTTGCAACAAAGAGTCCTTCATTATTCAGTAGCCCTGACCCAGCAATGGCAATTGTATTTGATTTTCCACTGGCAATCCAGAAGGAAGAATTACTTGTGGGTCTTGATGTGGTTTCATACATTATGTCCTGTGACATTAAGATTCCATTAAAATTTGAAAGGGATGTTGGAAATTCATGCTGAATGAAGATCAGTACATAAACGTTAGAGTATACGTTTATAAGTGAAATAACAACAGGTGTAAAAATCTTACCTTTAAATTGGACAAGTCTTTTGCACTACATCTACCACCATACACAGAGCCACAATTAATCAGCAACCCTTGATTAATCAAAAGTATCTGATAGAATGTTTCAAAATTTTATAACAGCTAAAATTTCCAAATAAAATGATTTATCAATTCTAGTCAATCGATGCATGCATTCAACTCAATACTCACTTTGTTTTCATTATCAATTAAGTCTTTATCTTCATAACTTTCACTTCTACACCTCAAGTCATTATATTCATAGCATATTGCTCTGTCTCTCACAGGCCCAGTCGATTCTTCAGCCAGCAGTTTCAATTCATCCTGAGGGATAAAAAGTCTCAAAAACATGATATAAAAGGGTATAATCAGTCCCATTCATTTCTCAACTGAATAGAGATGTTTTTCCAAATGATATGAGAATGTACCAAAACCATTTACTCACAGAAAGTCTGAAGATTTTATTAGTTCCTCCAACAAAAACTCTTTTACTTGATGTGTCATAAATCAAATTTTGAACATCATTGTTCCCCGAAAATGAATATCTCTGAGCTGTAGTTACTGGGCTGGCATTCAGAATAAGGAGCAGTGGCAGTATTGTTACCTTCATAACATAGTCTGAAGATATATGTAAGATTCACCCCCGGAATCCCGAACTACGGAATCCCGAACTACGGAGTCCCGAACTACGAAATCCCGAACAGGCCTATATTCGGGATTCCGTGATTCGGGATTCCGGGTATTATCAACGGAATCCCGAATCCAAAAATGTTGAGTTATCGTCAGTGATCACGACAAATTGAGGTGTATTTCTGAACACAGTTACAACACAGATATTTGGTCATGCTAATACCAAATATCTGTGTTGTAACTGTGTTCAGAATTGCTATATTCTGGAAATGAAATTGCTCACTGCTTATGTTATAAAAAATAAAATCATCAGTACCAACATCTAACTCGAAACACTGATTATTTAAGACATTAATGAAATGAAACCTTCTATATGAAATCAATTCTCACTCGTGCAAAAAGCCAAGAGATCTACAATAGGCCGCGACGCTGTTTAGGTCATATCCTTCCACTGTTCGTCGAATCCTCTCCTTGTTCTTAGTGACTTTGTTTCTCGGTTTCCGAGTCGTTGTCATTCCCGTGGAGGCTTGTAGAATATGGAGTTCNTGTGTGTGTGTATTTGAGTTTGTTTATGCATATCACACGATGGTTTAAACACAACTTACACGGATTACGCCATCACATTCACTGTCTACTATCAAGCTGTGATAAGTAGTCAAGTTGCTATTGGACAACATGAAGAACAACACATATCTTCATTCACACGCCCCACCCTCCCACCACCATTACAACACACTACAACACCACACCATGTATATTGTGTGAAAGAGTGCTTGACCTACACGATTCTTCATGCAAAATAATATGTACAATACGGTCGCTACAGATAATATTGCTAGTCAAAATCGCAATATTTCATGAAAATTGAAAGTTCCTCCAATGAAGCTTTATATCCCTCGATCATAACAGCGTCGTTTATCGGTTCTTATTACCTAATCAGCAGAGGACATTTCAGATGAATCCATGTCACACTTATTGTAGAGTAGTGGTAATATCAGTTTGTTCACTGTCATGAATAGGGCTCATTACAACACAGGGATATATTATAGGATATAATGGTGTGAACACTGAACACTGAATAGTGGTGTGAACTGGATCAGGAGTTGCTGAGTAGGCTCTTGTTATTACAAACATTATGACGTTATAATGAGCGTGCACTGTGTAGGGTGGGGTTTGAGACAACATGGGCGATTTCTTAACATTTCCAACAGCAAACCTGGAATGTCATGACAATTCAAATATCTCCCATACTTTCAAAATATCCAACTATGAAAACCTATGCTTTCAAACCAACAAAGCAGCTGTGTAGCCAAATTATTCATCAGTTTGCGATAATTATGGCGTGTCTACCATCTCATTACAGTTATAGAGACAGTCCATTGTCTCCGTAAGGGAGACTCCAGGTACAAAGTGTGTGTGTGTGTGTGTGTGTGTGTGTGTGTGTNGGGTACAGAAATTTTTCATCACTTTCATACTCATGATCATTGATCAGTGTCACCTCAATATTTTGTTTTCAACCGATTTTATGAGACACATTAATACTGATAAAAATTCTGGAATTTCAATTATTGGTAGTATTTCATTCTACAGTACAAAAATTTGTCTATAGTACAAAAATATGTTTTTTTCAAGAATTCCCCAAATTCTTTCTGAAAAACTGCTGGCTTGAATGATAACTGATGCAGCACATTGACTGAAAAGAACTGAAAATTCATAAGAACAATGTATACCTTTCCTAGTAAATTTCTATGAGAGCATATCCTTCCTGTCATATGACTATTCATAGGTTCAGAAAGGGAATCTTTATCCACCTTTTGCATCAATTGACTTAGTTTTTCCATCAGATTTTGGTGGTTGTTTACTTCATAAAATCTTTCTTCAGAAATGTTTCGGAAAATTGGATGTGCATGAAGCACCTATTGTTGGGTCTGGTAATATTACAACTTCTCCTTGAAGTACATGGTAAGGATATGACCAGAATATTACCTTAAGTTCACAGTATTATTCACATATTATGTAATCTAGATTTAATCTCAAGCCAGCCACCTCATTCTGACAGAAGGAAACATATAGAGTAAGCCCTGAATTAGAGCAAAAGAATGTGGACACTAGTGGCACAGAGCCATCTTTTGTGGATTAATGGCATAATGTTGAAAGCCACATGCACTACTTAAAATGGTGCACAGTTTGTGCTAAGCTGCATTCATTAAGTTTATGTTCAATATAAGGGAGCAGAATAGGTACAGTGTTAGTAGGTATATGGTAGTAGGTCACATCAATAAATCCAGAGATGATGTACTTGCCAAGGAATTTGAATATTAATTGATTATTCAATCAACAGCATGACCCCTCCTCTGTAATCAATTCATTCTGAAACCCCCAATTGATTACATAATATCATGTTAACAGTTGCTTATAAGCTTCATACCTAGTATCAATAGAAAATGATGCAAATTAGTTCATAGTCAGAATTAGGAGCCTCCTTGTTTATGATACTAAATTCTTAGATTCCACATTTTTCAGGTTCATTCTACATTTCGTGTCCAGATGCTTCCTTTCAGTCAGTGACACAAGAGAACTCAGTGCTATGTCAAAGTACTTGTTTCCTGAGGGATTTCCTATTCTTCCACCTGTCAGGAGTGTTCTGTTTCTGTTCTAACAGTGACCAGTGTTCTGACTTTAGTGTAGCAAGGGCTGGATTTCCAGTGTCTCTCGTGATTACAGCAGCAGATACTCACATAGCTCTATCTACCAAGGTAATATCATCAACCTACTATATTATTCAACTACTATTTGGCATTTACCTACATATCTATCTACAATCCACCTACTATTTGGCATTTACCTGCATATTTATCTACATGAGATAAGTCACCTTGACGTTATAACCCCAGTTGGTGACATTGGAAGTTTTACTTCTGAGTGCAAAAAGCACAAAAATAATGATGTACCAAACATCAGAATTCCTCGCCTCCTTTGGAGATAATCGAGTTCAGTGTTTAAACCCGAGTGGAGTGTTTATCTGCAGGTCACAAGAGTCGGTGGGAACATCCTCTTATCTCTCAGCTTGTGGGAATAGGCTGAGGCTGATCAGCGCCTCATCCTGTCCCAGGGCTCCTTCCCTCTAGCTGAAAGCAACACCATTGATCTGTCGGTGACAGTTAATAACAAATATTGAGAACGGAATCTAAGTTCTCCAGAGTTCCCCAGTTTTCTCCTAGGACTGGGAGTCCTCCTAGGTCTCCCAGTGTTTTCCAAGTTCTGCTTAAGTTAGCGTATTTCGAAGTATGACTTTCGGGATTATGAGGGTGTGCAATATGAGTTGTCATGTCAATGATTTCTAAGTCACGAATCTTTCCGTCTTACAGACACTGCATCACTCAACTCCTTGACTTGTACGCTTGAATTATGCTAGATTTGATCGCTTCCTAAAGTCACCTAAAATTACCTCAAAGTCCTGAAAACACAGGCACAGCGCATGTGCAAGCTCACTCAGCAACAAGACGCACACGGGAGAAACGGCCACGTGTCGGCTAACGAGAGGCACCTATTGGGTCCTTCTTCTTCCCGATGGAGTGAAAAGAGAGTTAAATACGTTTCCCCTTGACGTCACCTATGGGTGACGTCAAGGGGAAACGGACTCGAGGATTATAAAATGAAGGACTGGGGAAGGAAGATTGAGTTTTTGTTTTTAGAGGATTGCTAGCCTTACATCGAGTAATCCTCCGTTTTGACTGTCACTTTGTAAATATCCCGCTTGTATTCATAAAGTTACACAAATCGCTGTGTCCGGCTTTGCACACGGGAATTAGCAAACACCTGAAGTGGGCCTACATCAAGTGGTGACCCCGGATGTGAGCAACAACATTGACTTCTTTGCATGCCTATTGCCTACCCAGTACCCATCCATTTACCTTCTGCTGTGAGTGCCTGATACACATCCACAGACAGTGCCCACTGTCCATATGCATCATGCATATTATGTGTTGAATATCCTCGGTTCTTATGAATAAAATGTATTAGGTATGTATTTCCACTTGATTGTAAAATATTCTTTCTCGGGGTAAAGCTAATTTTCTCATAAGCCCGCTACTCGGAAATCATGATCAGTTTCCTCATCCCACTTATTATATGTTTCATAGTGTGGTAATGTTTATGTTTGAGCGTCTCTTTGTATCACCTAGTGTTCACAATGGACTCTCTGCCTCTATAATTCACGTTCCACGTGGCAATCTTTCCAGCATTCTAGGAAATTCTATTTCATTTCTCCGGAGACTGTGTTCAGTTGTTTGTCGCATTGTCTATTTTCAATTGTGTATCAATGGTGCCAACAGTTGACGCCACCTAGGTCTTAACTGCGCACATAATTGTCTCAAAAGTCCAAACTTGCGACAATTCCCTCAAGAGTGTTGATCCTCCTCACATACCGATATCGTCCAGTTATTCTTTTATTTGTGTTATATCGAGGCGAGGTGTCGCATTGTTATCATAGTTGACTGTGGCCCGTGTGGGGTTATGCCAAGGGCCGATGTACACGTGTCGGTAATATAATCAGATGTTGTTCTGTAACGAGGCTAATGAAGCACGTGCACTTAAATGTAGCACGTGCAATGACACGTGTTGTCTTCTTGAAATACACACAGTGCCTCACGTTTGTTTATTTTTCTCTGATGCATCGCAAAGTGAGGATTTTAGGTCCACTGAATATCATTCCTTGCTAATTTTGTTATTTTTCACCATACTGCCGACTCTTGTGGTAATGTAAGTTGCATATTATGTAACTGTCTAATACAGCTGTTGAGGCAGATGGTCACAGACCACCTGGCTTAACTCTGCAGTGTACGCTAAAAATCACTCAAGGGCTGAAGTATTATTGAGTCTAGCGTTGAAAGAGATGCTGAAGTGAATAATATTGATCCTTGTGTTGTGAATCATCCTGGTTGTAATTTCAGTGGTCGCACGGATTTATATGGTGTTCTATTATACATGATTTCATTTTCCTTCCCTAATGGTGCACACGTGGGAGTAGTCCTGATGTCGTCTCACAGCCTGATTGGCTGTCTGATGCCCAGTGCCCAGCTGTGTTTACGTTGTTAATGTAATCATGATCATCAATCCTGCGTGATTCCTGCAGCACACCGTCCCTGCTCATTTTCCAACTCTGTGCATTGTGCAATTCTTTACTCTTTCTCGCTCTCTCGAAAACCCTGCTGCAGAGTTTTCATGACGTGGAATAAATCGGGCTCTCACTTTATAGTTTATCTCTACGTGTCTTATCAGTGAATGAATCAAGCTGTACCTACTCTATACATATGTGTTGTTATCGCCTTTTCCATGCTTTATCGCGTCCAATGAATTTGCATAAAGTACACTCTGTTTTCCGTATTCTTAACGTACATAAATTGCCGCTATTANTTCTGATTCTGCATTGAATCGTTTGAGGACTTCGATAAGCCGAGGAACAGTAGGAGTCGAGCACCCAGCTGCAGTGTTCAGAGCGTTATTAGACCCCTCCGAGAAGTTGTTGGTTCTTGGGTCGTCAGATAGGGTAGCCAAGTAAACATTCCACATCTCGACCGGATAATGTGTGTTCTCCATCCAGGTCGCTTCGAAGTAGGCGATGAAATTGGCAGTTTCCGGAAACTGCTGAATAGCAGGTTTAAGAGTGAACCATGCGGTAGGGACATCGTGAACTGGAACAAACGCCAGCCCATATGTAGCATGCAGGGCAAACTTCATCGCTTCGTTCGTCTCGTAGTTGGTGATCTTCCGAAACTTACGAAGAAGACACTGTTTCCAGTGGAACAAGCAACCTCTAACAATGGCGTTAGGGAATTCCTGTCTCAGAGCTGCGTGCTCCGACTTTTCAAAGTCTGCCATGAATACTTCGGCTTCAAAGTGAGGACAATGGACTTTCAAGATTTGCAGCGCCTTCTCGTACGATGATGAGGACTTGTCTTCAAGGAGGAAGAAAAGTAGAGGCACACAGGTCGATCCCACATGTGCTCTGAAAATCCATATCTGTCGAAAGTGTTTTGGAGACGTCCGGAACGTACCGTCCACGAAAGCAAAATGATGGAGTTGATCGGCTACAGCTAGACAGGATTCCGACGTGAATGCAACGATACGTTTACCACTCAGGGTTACGACATCATCGAGAACAAATAGCCCACCATCCGAGTCATCGCGGGATGAGAGAGGTATGGGTGTATCAGCTGCTGTAGTTGCTGAGGAACCGGGGCACTGCCGTACCTTTTTCCTGTAATCGTTCACCAGCTTCTTCATGTTGTATGACGATGGGAGGGCTGTCTTGACGGCGTCTGTAGCTGTGAGTAGATTTTCCCGTATGATATTAGCTGCAGGCTCATTTGTATTGTCTCTTCGGAGTTTGGAGAGGAATTCTTCTACTCCAACTTGTTTGGAAGAGGGGTGATGGCAGTGGGGGTTTTCTTTAGAGACAGTGTCATCTCCTATCGTGATCAACCGACCTTTACATGAGGGAGTGAACTGTTTCCTGTCTCTACACTCCCAGTATTTATGACCGTCAGCTCTTGACTTGTTCAGTGTGTAGCAATAGCCATTATAGCTACAACACTGACCACGCTTACGACCAAGGAAAAATGTTAAGGGTGTCAGAATCGGGATATTGGTATCGGAAGTGTCTTGGATATTAGATTGAGAAGCATCTTGAACTTGTCCGGCGACCCAACTTGACCTTGCAAGGAGATCGCTGAGGAATCCTGTGTCCAAGGCTGTGGATCCAACTGCGTCCTCGATAGAAGTAGAGTTGGCAAGCGGGATGTAGCTTGTGTTAGAATCATCCTGATCCAGGATGGGTAGTAAGTGAGAAAAGGCGTCGTGTAGTCGTGCCATGTTGGTTTGTATCGTTCATAGGTAATATTTGTAATGGAGCATACTCTTTTATACTGAGTAGCATATAGGTGTCGAGTCGTATCTCGTTGCTTGATGACGTATTCCAATGTTTCGAATTTCAATACCTACAGCATCGATAGAATATCACTGAAGGCGGTTGATGAGGTTGCATAACCGATAAATAAAGCAATCAACTATGTAAACAGTGGTTTCTAGCCAATAAGGACAACTTTACCGCAGACTCATCACAAACACGTCAATTAATGACCGCAGATCATAGTCCATATTGTGTATTGTAAAGGCATCCCATGACTGTCTTTCAGCACCCGAGCAATTGTTCGGTTATCATAATAGAACGCACTCTTACCCCAGAAAAAGCTCGTCAATACACATTGACTTTGCAATTTGCATATGATGTGCGTCATAACCGGAATTATCAGCGGGATCCGTGATACAAACAACAAAGGCGTGTCACATATTTTTGCAGTACCTACATTGTACATAGATCCATGAAACAAAATCATGTCATCATGTTGCAACTTCTTGTTACGTGTGAATTGTGGAAAGGAAGCAATAGTCGACCCTGTCTAGAAAGGATTTCGAGTCAGGCAAAAGTGAAGGTTCATCCCGTCTAGAAAAAAAAACATTTGCTCGGGCAATTGCTCTTCAGGACTCCTGTGTAGAAAAGGTCTCTTCCACACTTAAATAGTGTTTCGACGACTGGCCAGTTTAGGTTTAATGAGGCCCAAAGAAGAGTTTTAAGGCGCTGTCTGGCAACAGAGGGCTCATAGCTCACCCTTATGCTGTAACGGGACCCTATTTATGTATCGATACGCGTGTTTGTGTAGACACCATTGCACCAATGTTGGTGAACCGTGATTTTCTAAATTCGGGATTCAGATTTTCGGGATTCCGGGGGTATTGTCGGGAATCCCGAATGAGGGTTTCGGGATTCCGTAGTTCGGGATTCCGTAGTTCGGGATTCCGTCGTTCGGGATTCCGGGGGTATACCATATGTAACAGCATATCAAAGGTGACAAATCTTGATTATAAAGATGTCTGGTAATTATATGAACTGACATATATGAACTCTGGAATACATCTATTTCACAGTATTCTATTCACGTATTCTATCTGCTACTTTCGAATTGATCAGATGAAACTAGACATGTCTCATCTGGTGACAAGTGATAAGAATATTCATTTGGATATTCCCTTTTGCACCATGAATAACATTTCATGTTCAAGGTACAGATCTCAGCTCTGCTTTAAGATTTCCAAAAAACTTGAAACTGGGGATTTGACTAGTTCATAACCATCCACTGAATGCTTGCATATCGAATTATATTGAAGTTTGTTGATAACACATTGATATGCAGATTACATTTTCGCGTGCATGACGCGGAATCGAATTGTAACGCTTTGCAAGTGCGTTAGTGCGAGGCTTGCCTGTCTGCGATAGCAGATAGCCGCAGGACCGGGCTTCGCGCGCGCCGCTATCGCTGTTCCCGCGCTGCGTGACCCATTGACCCAAATACTCCGCGTGTGCGTGCTGCGCGTCTTCACTCTCCGTGCCCCGTGGTTCATGCACTGAGTAGAACAAAGCAAAGGCGCGCATCGTGTTCACATGCTATCGCTCAATGCAAATTTTGAGTTGAAATTTTTGAATTTTTGAGTTGAAATTTTTGAATTATTTTTAAATTTCTCATGTGCACTTGTAGGATTTTACCCCACCATCGGTGCGCGCGATTTTCAATCCGCCCCGATTGCCAGGGATAAAATCCCGCCAGCAAGGGTAGGGTGAAATCCTACAACATGTGCACACGTCCCTGTTCTACTTTTACTCAATGAACTTTGTCTCATTGTCTGGCGATGCTAGACCGCTGATGCAAGCCGCGAAGCGGCTTGCGTCAGCAAGGGTGAAGGGTCTAGTGAAAATGGTACGGCGGCGCGCCTCAGCCGCGCGCGCATACTTTCCTTTGGAAAGATTTGCTAGTAATAGGCGAACGTTGCTGGTTGAGTTCAGTTCAAATAGATAAGATGCGGGAAAATGTGTTACAGCTTCATAGCCATAGATTTGGTACCGAATGTTATAGAATCGTTCTAGTACTTACTACTTNATTTTCGCGTGCATGACGCGGAATCGAATTGTATTGTAGGATTTTACCCTACCCTCGGTGCGCGCGATTTTCAATCCGCCCCGAGGATTTTATCCCCGAGGATTTTATCCCTTGCCAGGGATAAAATCCCGCCAGCAAGGGTAGGGTGAAATCCTACAACGAATTGTAACGCTTTGCAAGTGCGTTAGTGCGATGCTTGCCTGTCTGCGATAGCAGATAGCTGCAGGACCGGGCTTCGCGCGCGCCGCTATCGCTGTTCCCGCGCTGCGTGATCACCCATTGACCCAAATACTCCGCGCGTGCGTGCTGCGCGTCTTCACTCTCCGTGGTTCATGCACTGAGTATAACAAAGCAAAAGCGCGCAACGTGATGAAGATTGGGATAGACCGATAGGATGCCATCTACAATTATTGCCATCTACAATTATTGTGTCCACACGCTATTGCTAAAAATTTTTTGTCTGGCGATGCTAGACCGCTGATGCA
>CAMPET010000344.1:20285-59567 GCA_946803715.1 Beroe ovata
GTGTGTGTGTGTGTGTCTGTGTGAGTCTGTGTGTGTGTGTGTGTTTCTGTCTGTGTGTGAGTGTGTGAGTGTGTGTCTGAGTGAGTCTGTGTCTGTGTGTGTGACATTTACCTGGTTATGTCATCACTGACGTCACCCGCCACTATGAGGACGTCATCTGTCCGTTCTGGGAGCTCCTCCACGAACTTCATGTTTGCTTCATAGTCCGTGTGCAGATCGGAGATCCCGTAAATCAGAGACATCAGCTCGATGAGAGAGGAGGAAAGAAACAGCAACAACAACAACAACCGTCGATTAGGGATGTGTGAGATGTAGTAATTGCTATGTGTGTGTTGCTATATTATGGCGGTTGCTATGTGTGTTGCTAGGGAACCCGGTCGGAGTGTCGCTGACTGGACGGGGTGCGCGGGGAGTTTGGTTACGAGGTCGAGAGTAACGGGTGGAGAGCGGACTCACAGCTGTTATAAACTAGGACACGTCTCAATGCACTGGCTATTTAGAGCTAGATACCGCGCTTACTGCCATGACACCACTCACTCAATGGTTTAGTTGCATTCGCCCCCCACCCCCTGGCCAGCCTATCCAGTGCCTCCTCTTCCGTCACGTGTCCCTCTACAGCCAATAACTGCACACTTTCATTGTAACGTGCGTTCTCTCTTGCACGTGTGTCGTTGTTGCTAAGGTGATGGGATTGCTCAACATTTACAATTTGTTCCGTCATAACTAACGTGAAAACTCTGAAAACTTGTGACAGGGGATGTCACCATCGAACCATTATTTTAATATAATCAAGGAATAATTTCTCATGAAGCAGGGTACTTGTGTGTGATTGAGGAATTGGTCATTGGGATGATGTCTCTGGAATAATATCATGCAACTTGCTTCAGTCCTATGCTCCTATGGAAAAAGTCCGTCATAGAGGGAAAGAGAGAAATGATTACCATTTTCAGCAACGGATTTCGACAGCAGCTCAGAGAAAAGTGTACAAAGCTGAATAAAGCAGCTTATTAAGAATTTACAACCGATCTAAAAATCCTCGTTTTTGAGCTGTTCTGCCTCATTTGGTGTTTTCTTATTAGTCATTCGGTTTGTACGATCTTAAGTCTGGGTTTATAACTTTGAACTTTCTTCGAACATAGGTAGTGATGCCAGCTGTTTCGTCAATTAGAGCATTAGCGGTTAAGTTGTGTGACGCCCCTGGATTCGTATTCCAGTGGGGAGAATAATATAATACTGAACAACCTTACTCAGAATTAGATGATACTATTGAGGTAGTCTCAGAAAATGGCACTTATTACATCCTAATGTTTAAGGTGGGACGAGTTGTATAATTTATACGAGAATATAAAATTACATGTATGAAATGCCCCAAATGCACTAAAGCAGGGCGTTTTGCCTCCCCTTGGCCAGGAAATCAACCCTAGATTTCTCAAATTACAACCGTCTACTATGGTACCATCTGATACAAGATAAAAACAGCGCGCGAAAATATCCCCATGAATGAGAGTCAAAGCAATTGAAATTGATGATAGGTGCGTTATGAAAGTTAGATCTATTTCTAATTTCTATTGTTCAGGCACCGCACCATGAGGGAACCGCGGGGGTTCTAAAGAAGATGATGATGAACAGTTTACCACGTCACATATGGAATTGGATGCAGTAGCACATTGGACATGGCTGCATTGGCTATAATTCTGCAGGTATGACTCGTTTTCATCCTATGCATTCCTCACCGTCTTTTTTGACCGTCTAGTTTGACTGTAAGAAACTAAAATCGTGTTATCTTGATTCTTGACCACACCCATGCTTGATTTTCGTGAACTTTGACCACAATTGCGGGAACTATATTCCGCAACACTATATTCAATACCACTCAGCTTAATATTTAATTGTGGTTTTTACTACCAAGCTTGATTGTGGGATTGTAGAAATTGTTTAAAAAACTTCCATTCCCAGCCTTTTTCCACTTTTTGCATGCAAGCAATTTGAGCACGCAATTGTGTTTATTCTTGTATTCCTGTTTGCGATAAATTGCATCAAAAATCTTTGAAATCCTCAAGAAAATCCACTTAATGAAAAGAACAGAGAAGCTGTAGCATCACTTTTCCTTCATGAATCCGATTTCTTTGTGATGTGATGTCACATATTGTCAAATGAGTTGAATGAGAACCATGAGAGCTTGATAATCGTCATGAGATTTTGATAATCATCAGCAAATTAATGTAGGTATCTAATTGAATAATGAATATGTCAATTAGCTATAATCACCACCAATAATAGGATAGTTTGCTAGAAGATAGGTACTTACGTGAAGTGATGTGAAGTTCATGAACACTCGAATCCAATATTGCATTCCCTGCACAGTACATACCAATTCGATTATTTAATATCAATGTGGTTGCACATACGTGGGTTTGAATTTTGATGTCGATGCGTTGCGGTTTTCAAGCTTCTTGGCAGCAATCACTGTTGAGTTCTAGTAGAATTTAAAATATGGTAATAGATTACTTTGAAGCTCCGCTACAAATTCATACATATTTATTTTGTTAAATAATTTATGCGTTTATGCAGTCAAATGGCAAATATTTGCCGTGACCCGATCTGTGCCCTGATTTTGCTTGTTTGCTCGACAACATATACTGGACTCGCGTGGCGTGTTTTTGCCATTCTGGTCCTGTGAATTGTAAATATCGTTATTCGTGGTACTACTCACACAATTCCTCAGTAATTGAAGCTGGATTGGATACATGTTTGTTTACAAACTCCCATGACCAGCAATAATCATGTGACCTGGCTACGTGTCACGTGACCACATACCGTAACGTGTAATNTGTGTGTGTGTGTGTGTGTGTGTGTGTACAAGCAGGTCACATTTCAATGTCGCAGTCCAAGCCACACGAGTAGCACAATGCCGTGTTAGCTGATGCACTCTCTGGATTATCTGGTTTGCTTGCGAAGTGAATTTGTTAAAAACACACACACTTGAGTCACGTGACTTGTCATCTGGTCCCGTGACTTTTCACTCTGAGCCCCGTCCTGCACGTGACCAGTATTCCGGTTGCTGAGAGGCGGTGATATGTATCACGTGATGGTCACGTGATGCACCGCCACCTGATCAGCTCCATAACAAGCCAATCCTGGATTATTTTTTTCAACGCGAGCTGTTAGTATGTACACTAGCTCTTTCTCGATGATTTTAAATTCCTTGCCTGAATCAGATTGCTTACCAACACTCGGCTCTTTTCAATGGGCTGCTTGTTTGAGATCAAGTTCTTGTCGATGTTACTACTTCAGCAGTATTTTTAGCACCTAGTGCGTGTATTTAATGAGATCAGGACGATCGTATCCAGAATTCTGGCGTCTGTACACACCCCTCCCCCTGTCGACCACAATCCCGATACACACACACATACACACCGCACATGTAAACCACTCATGTTGGTGACATAAAGCAAACTTTCCCCATGGTCACACGAATATTTAATCCTGGAGTAATTATTAACAGCTTGTGTGTTCGTCATACACGTCTTTTGTATGCACATTATGTGAGCTGTGTTCCGATCACTTATCATGCTATTAAATTAGTGTAACACATTCTAGCATTTCATTTTACCTCTCTTCAGTTAGCTCAATTACATATTGCTTCAATTGGGTGCTAGGGATAGAGTCCTGCTGATTGTTGCGTCTTCCCATGATGGTGTTTCTGTCTGATCCTTGTTGGCGTGGCTGCTGTTTTACCAAACCATTTCTTGTCGAAATAATATAAGTTTTTGGGACGCTATATCTTGTCGTGCGATTCCTATCTTTTCCCACCTTTTCCATTTAGCATAGCCCCCCCCTTGCATCACCATGCATCATCTTGCACTACTGTAGTAATGACATCACTTGCATGACAGTATCACCAGGTAGATGGTACCACCATGACGGTGATTGGTGCATCTCATAATAACCACTCCCAAACCGGCAGTGAATCTCGACCACAGTTTCTCAATATATTCTCTCTCTCCCTACTTTCCTCTACAAGCACACAATATTATCTGTCATGTCAGTGTTGCTAAATAATCCTGCTCACACAAGTCACACCTAATTGCAAGTTCCGGAGTTTGTCTCAGTTTATAGTTTCCTGTTTCAGTGTTTCTACCTCACGCACGCAGTGTTCAGCTGTTTGTGATACGTTTCTCCTTAAATCTGGATTAGATAGTTTTTGCCGCTTAATATCATCTCCTCAAAAAATCGTATTTTCGGGGCGTGACTTCATTGTCGCTCTATGGAGTAAGATATTTGCTCCTATGGTTACATAAGTAGCTGCTTCTCTCTCTCTCTGTACAAGTGATTGATCCTCAGTGATCATACACAGACATCTTGCTGTCACTCACGTGACTCCTGATCTAGCAAGCAATGGTGAAAACTAACAGAATGTTGTTCTATTTATCGAACAGGCGATCTCTAGCTCTCTCTCTCTCACGCGAACTTACTTATCATAATTCATCTGTATGACTCGGAATTTCTTTCTCTCATTTTTTTGTTCTGCGTGGCCCGACGTAGCTCAACATTATATTACAATCGTGTTTGAGACAGTCATCAAGAAGTGGCACTAGCTCACATGGCATCATCAGAATTTGCGTATGTGCGTGGGTCTACTAGTAACCCTGAGCCAAAACCTGAAGCTGGTAAGTCGGTTTTTTATTGATAACAGGGAGCCTAGATAGAACAAGGACGTCATTTAAAGTCTTCTCACAAAATAATGTGCTGCTTTTCCATTTCAAGGACGGGGAACTTCGTCCAATTTACCGCATGAGAATCTAGCATGATCATTGACAATGCCACATCGAGATTAATGAGATATAATACCTCGTATGAGTGTATAAAAAGAAGAGGTTACTCACTCATGATCATTCTCCTTCTGGGCCACTTCACAAACATCCTCCTCCCCCTGTGAGCTATGGTCGACACATACATCTTGCAGCAGTGTATATGATCGTGTTTGCATGCTCCTGTCACCAGGAGTTACTCCACTTATAGCAGAGATTCGGTACTATTGGTCATGTACCCATATCTAAACAGTACACGTTTGATCTGTGGTTTAAATCGAGTGCACGTGTTTCTCAACTGCCTATAGAGTGGACCATGTCTGTGTTGTTATACCAAGAGTAATTTTGACTCAAAAGGTATAGATATGATAATGCGTTGACTAGAACCATGACATGTTTTGGCAGGAAGTTTCAAATATGCCAATTAGCGGGTTATGTTTCACAATTTTTGACTTTTCTTCCATTGCTGTTTCATTGGAAACACCTGAATATAGTGATGAATACCATCCATAGCTTAAATCCCATTGCATGCTGCCGCATATCTCGATTGACGAAGTTTTTAGATTTTTCTGAGTGGAGCTCCTAATTGATAGAACTCATGACAATGTCATGCTCCACAAGAGAGGAATATGAGAAGAGACTCAGCCAGCTCGTACTGACTGGATAATCCCATTGGTTGAGTTAAAATATTCAATATTTAGAGAACCATGAGATTCTGAATAACAATTGTCATACTATATTTGGAGGAGCTTTGCATCTTTCATGTATTCTCCTGCTTCATTATTGTCTCCAAAATCCATAATCTAACTTTTGCAATGGCATTGACGCATGACACCACAATCCCTCAGCTTTTATCATTGACGCCTGGTGTCAATGCCTCATTCAGAATTACTCCATCTTCCTTCGCATTTATTCTTTTTGAGTCCTAAAGACTAATTTCATAAACTTCTAGCTTCACTTAGCTCAATTCTTATTTATAAGATTTGTAAATGTTGACAGAACTACACGAAATCGATGACCAGACCACACCTATTTTTACCCGAATAAAAAACTCAAATGTACTTGATGTCCTTACAAGGCTGTCTCTATTCAAGGCGATTGTGATGAATGCTCTCAATATTAATCTAATCGGCTGGGTGTAACACGGCTATGATCCTAATTTACAAAATATGCTTTAAATACCTGAAATAGGAGTTGTGTATGAGTTGGGATTTGGGTAATACCTACCATCATTGCTCGCTATACAAGCTCGTCTGCCATTCTCATGCTATGCTCATACTGCATTGGTGCCCACGAAAATTCTCGCATTTCCTTATCACAGTGGAATCTATGATGTATCACCACGCTACCTTCCGATGAAGTATACGCCTTATATGAGCCTAGGTCTATTTGCATTTTAAACTTGGTATATTACGACCGTGATGTGTGTGTGGTTTACGTGTAACTACATTATCGGTTACTCCGACAACCCTAATTGATTATATCTCACTCAACTGGAGAGCACTCCTCAGTGAAGTCCCTGATATTTACTGGAGTTTGTTGGTTTTCTTACGCCTTGGCTAAAAACTACCATTAAATTTCAGTTTCGCCCTTATTACTTCAAAAAAGTGAACTCCCCTTCATTTCAAATGTGATGTGGTCTCAATTGTTGCCTGTAGTACCTGACCCATACAACGTGTTCTGCAGGTATGACCTCAGAAGCGGGTGTTGCCATGGGAGCAACCAACCCATATGATAAGAAATACCACTACATTGACGATGATAACTACGACCCTCACTGTTTCTTCTCATCTGGTCTAGCTCAGAACAGGAAGAGACTCGGATTCATTGCGACTTGTTCTACTGTCCAGTGTAAAGATGGCGGTTCATCAGGTAACAACATAGCAACATTCTCATGCTGTGTCATGCCCCATAATTCCATGTATCCAGCAACAATTTGAGTCTTGAATCCTCTTGATGTGTCAAGTGGGCAGACTGGGCACTCTCAATTCCAATCTCTTCCTGGTTCACAGCCACATGTCCCATTTTCCTCAGGATATGACGCACTGCTCCCATTCAAGGAGGATTTAGCTGAGTGGTTATACAAGATGATCAGAGCCGAAATCGAGCCTGAGGATTTCTTTCCGGTGGGTTTCCACGAAACCTCTCTCTCTCCTCCACATGAACTGTAGTAGGGTGCTGAACTCCCTATAATACCATATTACCATGGCAACTGAAATTATCCCATCACCATGACGAGTCAACCTTCCTGCAGGAGCTCCAATCAGGGGTGTACCTGTGCAAGTTGGGGATACACATGCAAAACCTCTCCGTCAAGTATAACAGAGAACACCCAGAGGACACTACCGTGGTCCCCAAGAAACCCCCAACTCTCAAGTTAGTTATTACTTATCTAGACTCCCTCCACGGACTTCCTATACTCTCCCTCTTGATAAATTCTAGCTGCGTTGATTCTTGTTTTCAGGTATGCAAACGCCACCCGGAAGTCGCCGCCATTTTTCTGCCGGGATAACATTAGCAACTTCCTCGATTGGAGTATTGAGTTCGGTGTGAAGCCGTCGTGTCGGTTTGAAACAGACGATTTGACGATGCGGAAAAATGATCGACAGGTAATCTTTCTGCAAAAATTCTGACCCTATCCTCCCTTCTTGTTTTAGGATATATTGACTTTTCAAAGTTTTGTGTGAGATCGAATGCCGTCCTGAACGAATATTGTGCGATTGGAGTGATCGTCATGCAATGATCGGTGCTTGAGATTGCATACTTAAACTTGAGAATTTTTTCCCATACATAATTACAGAAGTTACATATGTGCTAAAGTTTCAATATGCAACATTATTTTGCCTTTAATGGTTACCTATTCCAAATAATCCTAATAATTTAAGAAACTTGAATCTGTAGCTACTTGAATCTGTAGAATTAGGGCTACAATTCATACTTGGCTACTGGCTAGTGGCTATTTAGGTACCTATTTAAAACTAACACTAACTAAGGACAGAAATAATAAGACCAGTGTAAAATAATCTGTAGTATACCCCTCCACGGCATACCACAGGAGTGCATCTATGTTGCCCGCTATAAACCACCCACAGATTATTCTACATCTTATGGAGGTGGGACGACTTGGAGTTAGGTCCGGTATCGAGCCCCCGGCCCTTATTAAACTAGAAATGGAGCTCGAGGAGGAATTGCCGGAACCCGAACCTGAACCCGAACCCGAACCCAGCCCCCAGAAACCTAGGAAAGGGGTTTCTTTCCTAGACGAACAGGTATATATCTCCCTTATATCACATTTCTTAGTGCCAAGCACTTCCTCAGATCGTTATACATCTGATGGAGGTTGGCCGGCTGGGTGTCAAGTTTGGGATAGAGCCACCCACTCTCATCAAACTCGAAATGAGTTTGGAGGAACCCATGCCACCCCCGGCGAAGGGGGCTTCCACCCTTGATGAGAAGGTACCGCATGCGCCACGTTCTACATGGCACGTGTTTCACGCGAGGGGGTTTAGCTTTTCACCACGATATTTTACATGACACATGTAATACTGCAGATTGCTGCAGTGTGCACAATGGTCTTGGGGTATCTTTTTCTCACCGTATATCAGTGTTAAACACAGCTCTCGTCGTCTTATCTTCATCAAGCAGTTTTGTTTCCTCTTCTTATTGGTGTATGTGAAGCTATATTATTTAGTATCAGATTTGGAGGATAATAGCGAGAATCTCTTGGCTCGGTTTACCAGTGCATGATGGTTCATGAACATGAATAAGCATTCTCACAGTTCTATAGCTGTGCTCCTTCACAAAACTCATCGATTGTCTGATTTATAGGACGTTATATTAGCTCAACTCCTTCTCCATATATATGTATACCGTACGGCGGTAGATTGATTGCTTGCCACATCGCACTATAGCTCTCCTCGCATATATTCTGCCTCGTGAAGTACGTCTTGCAATGTCTCCCACGGACATTTCTCTGTTTTACTCCGAGTCATGTCCTGTGCATGGTCATCTGGTAATCTCTAACGTGAACTCCGACTCTGTTACAACCTCTACCACCAGCAACACAACCCAGTGGGACCCAGGAAAAGCAACAGTGTCCACGGATATGGACTCAGAAAGAGCAGGCTCACCTACGGATATCAACCCTGGAAAAGTAGTCTCGTCCACACCATGTCCACGTCATGACCATGTGACTCTTATCAGTGCTTCTCCCTGGAATATCGATGCTAAAATTGCCAAGTTCAAGGCTGATCTTGCTCGGAAGAGACTGCGGCGAATATTGAAACATTTCGTGTCCAACCAGAAATCTCAGTCAAGGTCACGTGGTCGATGCAAACACAGGATTGTTAAATCACGGCTACATGACCAGTCGGAATCTTCAGTAAGATCTCTCATCAACTCATCATGTGTGTCTTTCCCTCCTCAAAATGAAGCATATTTTTCATCTACTGCGAAAAATAGTGTATACTCCTTCTTACTCAGGCAGTATCATGTCCAAGCTTCAAATTGTGTTGTTGCTCTAACGCTTCCGTAAAAAGTTAAACATTACAAAATGTTTCCCATTCAAAACTGATGTGAAATTGTTGATCCGTTTCAACACAACTTCAGCTATCAAACCTCCTAATGAACCTTCTCAATGCCCCTTTCTCTTCTCAGGTACAAGCACTTGCTGCAGAATGCTGCTGTTCAGTTCCATTCAAGGTTAACCGAGTGTCAGAGGGGCGATACAAGGTACACACATAATATCAGCCATCTGATTCACTCTGGTGTGTTAGATACCATTCTCTCATGTGTTAAATACTTATCGTGACCACTGCTGTGTTACATGACGCGGTTCCTTACGATGAAAACATCTGATTCCTTTCTCAAATCACCGGCGACTTGAGATGCTTTAAAAGTGTGAATTTCGTCGAGTTTAAATCACTTTTGAATAATATTATTCAAGAAGAAGAAGAATCTCAATCATGTATTATGCAGAATAGAGAGAAATCAGAAATGACTCAAGCCACTCAATATATATGAGAGAGGACACATTCCAATAGTTGATCTCATCTAATAGTGTGATGTCACATCTCCCTCTCAGGTTGGTGAGGGCAGGACGATAGTGTTTGTGAGGGTACTCAGATCCCATGTCATGGTCCGTGTTGGGGGCGGCTGGGAGACATTGGCTGCATACTTCAGCAAGACTGACCCTTGCAGAGCTCCGCTAGGTTAGTACATGGGTCATTGGAACAGCTATGTTCCACCCCTATCATTCTTTCAGATCTTCAAGTTTTGGACAGGACCTTGATAATCATGTTTGATATTCGATATGATCTGTTCTAGACTCGTTTGGCAAAGGCGGAACCCAAGCTACACGAGTAAAACAGCGGACTGAGAGTGCTGAAGATCTTGACAAGCCTACGACACCTAAGAGTGGGTCTAAGTCACCACTTCGTGATGCAAAACTGTGAACCCATCACTGGTACGCTGAATTGAGCTAATCGCTTACTCCCTCATTCTCCCAGGAATGATAATGTCTGAGGAGCACAATCACCCTGTACAACAACAACAACAACAACAACAACAACAACAACAACAACAGCAATATGAAGTCGAGGAGGACTCAGGTCCTCCACTGAAACCGAGAAGACCGTCTCCCTCAGCAATGGCTGCTGTGAAGCAACCAGATCCTATCAAGGTCCAGGAGACGCCGATCAAACCCACTGAGCAGGGTGTGAAGAAACCGTCTCCACCCCGGACACGGTCACCCAAGAAGGCACCACTTG
Source organism: Beroe ovata (assembly GCA_946803715.1). Lineage (NCBI taxonomy): Eukaryota > Metazoa > Ctenophora > Nuda > Beroida > Beroidae > Beroe > Beroe ovata. The sequence goes on from CAMPET010000344.1 coordinate 30,865, forward strand.
GACAAACGTACACGTGTCCTGCCCACTCCAGTACACCGACACCTGGCGTGACGTCACCTACACCGCGGAATGGAACAACATCTCCAAATAAGATGAGACCGTCGCCCAGAACAACTCCCACACCCCGGAGAGAGGTAACCAGCCCCTGCTCTGAGCGGGTCACCAGTCCCACACCCCGCCCTGTGAGTCGCACACCCAGCATTGTACCCCGGCAAACCAAGGCCTCCCTTCTGAGAACCTCCTCTCCTGCTACTCCCAAAACAGCGTCTCCCTCTATGATTAAGACAGCTGCTCCGGCCGGGACAGCCCCTTCCAAATCTGTGAACCCGCCCTGGAGATTCTCACCGAACAACTCCTCTCCTGCAAACCCGCCATCTCTAGCCCGCTCAGCCAGTGCTCCGCAAAAACCCGCAAGTAGGGTGTCAGGGGAGGCTGGGCCCAACACTCCAAATTTTCAACATCCAAACGTGTCCTCTACGTTGGATAGACGTGTGCCACCAACTCAGAACAAGCGACTCGTCCCTGTTGGTGGCAAGAACCTCCCAAAGTCTGACAAGTACAACCGTGGTACCCAGAGTGTTCCCGGAAAACCAAAAAGTGAGTTTTTGTCTTTTGTCTTTTCCCTGAAATAGGAATTCTCATAGATGCTTTTGAATGAGTGGGGGTTCCTTCTTACAACCAATCACTGTGTTCCAAATGTTCACTCCTCCAGTAACGTCGCCTGAGCTGATCCGAAGAGCTATGGAAATCATGAAGGACAATGGAGAAGTGGAGAAGGAAGGTAAGATTCGGAGACGATGTGTCGAACTTTGGGGAAAGCAGTATGAAGCACGCACCCAGCACTTATATATTTACCAAACTCAAATTTACCTCATCACCCCACTTCATTTCAGAAGTTGTGCGGAAGCCATCGGATCCAGCTCTGGTGGCAGCTATTGAGGAGATAGCGGAGGAGGAGTATCTCCTGGAGGCAGAAGAGAAGGTGGAAGTGGATGTTCCTGAGAACGTCCCTGAACCCCAGCAGAACCTATCCGATACCTTTGAGATGCCGCACGATTCGGGGTTTGGGACCCTGGCAGACTCTAAACCGGTGGAGCACTTTGTAGGTGAGATATGCAAGCAAATTTGCTGTGAAGACAGAATTATCAGAATGACTATACATGACTTGATTCGACTCAGTAATCCTGATATCTGATTTCCAGCAGCCGCTGATACTCTCCAAGACATATCAGACATGATGACTGATGATCAGGACCGGTCTGAACTGGAAAACCTAGATGATTTGCCCCATGATGGTATGGTGTCTGATACTTCACTAATTGAACATTGATTATCTCATGAAAAATGCTATTATGTTGATTATTTCCTTCAAAATCTGACCACGGAAAGCAGTCTCATGTCGGGCTTCGGCCTATATCCTGATTTGATTCTCCTTCTTACCTTAGAGCATTGCCCCTGCCGTCCTAACCCATAGTCATAGTGTGTAAACTGTAACATTATTGTGCAGTGTGCATTGTACACTTCAAAATGAGACTACTTCCCCCCTTGGTTTTGCTTTCTTTTTCTCTAATACTAATAGTGCATGTGCTGTTAAAATTTATATCCCCTTTCGTCTTAAGCTGTCATATTAGACTAATTTGTCTGCCCTATAATATGCTTTCTCATTATGTGTCAACAAATGTCAAATCTGCGAATAATTGGCAGATCATGATCACATATCGGTGAGTCTCTGTTGTTCATCATTATCTGCACATTGTGTGTGTGTGTGTGTTATCTGTAGACTATTCAGCAGCTTGAATACTATGCGCTTCATAAAAACGCCTGCGCGCACTCTATTCCGATACTCGCCACCTCTATGATGGCACTCAATAAGGATGAGTACACATCACCAGGATATGATGACCACACCCAAAACAACTCCGGGCAACTGTCGGAACTCTGCTCTGACAACACTGACAACACCTACACTGTCTACGCGGACACGTATCCCGGTCGTAACACCCTGGTTCATGACTCTGACTACGAGGGCGGTGGTACCACTGAGGACGAGCTGAATGAGGCGGTGGCGGGACCGAACTACCACCCCATTCGGAGCAGTGGTGATAGTTTGAGTAGTGGACCAGGTAGCCGACAAGTGCGACCACGGGGTCAACTGTTCGTAACCACCGTACTGATAGACCCTGCCTGTGTTTAGTAATGAATATTTAGTCTGAATTATGAAGTGTACGTGTGTGTGTGTGTCTAGAGAATATTGTGAATGCTGTGGTTTCCGATCAAAGTAGGTGGTTTCATTTTTGTCCCTAAACTGACAAAAAATCGGATACGAAGATGTGATTTGTGATGTAAGAATTAACATCATTCCTGGTTGATATCATCAAGACTCAACAACTGATATCAACCAATGATTATTTCTAATTTTCCCTGAGGTTGATCATCCATCACCCTTATTCATGAAACCCTGTCAGCTTAGCATGTCATCACAGTCTTTTCTATGAACGACTGAACTCATTTTACACAGGAATCATGAATATCGGCTATGATTGATTATCTTCCTCTGTGTATGTTTGTCATCGTGTTGAGTGTTCATATAATATCCCGTCTTATGTCACTGCATAATTTCATCAGCCCCAGACTCTGACAGACACACAGCTGTGGAATGTTGTCACGAAGCTGCAGACCAATATGATGGGAAACCCACTGAGGTGTTTGTGGCTGTTACCATAGCACCGACATTCTGTCCCATTCACCATGGAAATATCACCTTTGTAGAGGAAACAGGGGATGATGAGATAGAATATCCTGAGCAAGCACCAGAGCATTATGAGGGCGATGATGGGTATGTGGTACCCCAGCAATGTGGACAATGTACTGAGGAGGTAACTGGATATGAGGATGATCAATATGGGGACGCTATCCATGGAACAGCTGAATCCCATGAGATTGTGTCAGAGTCTGCTTCTGATGCCAAGAAGATTGAGATTGAGTATTATACTCAACCCAGTGGAGGAGAAATGTTCCCAGATGTCGATACCAAGGACCCTGTTGTACCTGAGTCTGTTGAAGAGGTTGATGGAGGAGATGGAATGGTTGATAGGGAGGATACAGTGTTGGCAGGAGATGTCATTACTAGAGGAGAGGGAGTTGGAGAGGTAGAGCAGATGGGAGAGAACCTAGAGTCTGACCGAGAAGAAGAGACTGTCCCATTCACTTTAGAGGAGGATGGTGATGGCATGGCTGGGAATGAGGTGCCCGATGCAGAGGGCTGGAGAGACGGTCATGAGGAAGGAGAGCATGGTGATCACGATGGAGAGAAACACATATACGTAGCAGACCTTGGCTCTGACTACGATGTCACTGACCAAATCGAATCCATGAATGATGTAGAACTGGCAATCTCTGAAGGTTCTCTATTTTCTTCTTTAGGTACTAGCTTAGCACTCACGTAAATATCTGCATCCTAGCAAGTCATAAAACTTTATCGAATTCATACAGCAATATCTTGCATCTGTTCGGATTTTAGCAAAACCATTGAACTCCAATGCTTATACGATTTATGATTCAAATACGTCACTTGCTAGTATTCAGTCATTTATTTGGGACATCCCTTTTTGAAGCAGCAAATTTCATAGAATCTTTCTACATAATATGTCGATTGCTGGGCGTCATGAAAAATACTTTCTCTTAAATATGTCTGCTGTTCTTCAAAAGTTGCCTTGACTTTTAGAATCGATTCCCGGTGTGTTGTTTTCATTCTTCCAATGTTTCTCATGAAGTTATTCTTCAGGTGAAGATGAAGGGGCTCCAGTGATCACAGAAAATATGGTTCAGAGAATGGAAGACTATATGAAGGCCAAAACTGAACTTGAAGACACAATTGACGAATTCCAAAAGATATTGGGAAGTAACGATGAAGATGGCAGTGATGATGGTTCAGTTGGTGAAAATGATTCTGAAACTGTTACTGGCGATATACCAGACTCTGTTTCCATGCGAATGGAGGAGTTTGAGTCTGCCAAGAAAGTACTGGAGACATGTCTATCAGATTTAAAATCATCTGGTGATCAGAAACCAGCCGGAATTTCCCCTCAAAAGGAGGATGAAGTTGGACCTTACCCAGCTGCCCCCAGTGCAGATGCTTCAGCTAGCGAATGCCCTCTAGAGGAACTACTCCCGGCCCCGATTCTTGTTGATGACATGATCCAGACTCTGCCTCCAGTCCCGGCTATCCAAGTCGAAACAGTTGAACCCGTGAGGAGCTCAGTTCCTCCTACCATATCTGAACCTGAGGTGTTTCTACCTGTGGAATCTGCGCCAATAGCTAAAGTGCAAGAATCTGCTGACACCCCTGAATCTCCAGCTGCTACATCTCCAGCTGCTAGATCAACAGCTCCTGCTGTAATACCCACTCAGACACCCCCTGCCACAACAACTCCTGCCTCTGTTGTGGAAATACCATCAGTTGAAGTAGAGGTTGAAGCTGCATCTCAGGCTGAAAGTGAGGATTCTGTCAAGACAGGCGAATTTGCTCCGTCTTGCTCGTCATTCTCTGAGAAGGTAGAGCGATTAGAGGCACTCATTGGTCGCCAGCGATCTATTGAACTAGCCAAAAAAGCAGAGGAAGAGAAGCTTGCAGCTGCAGCTGCTGTGAAAGCGCTCGAAAATGAGGATCCTGGAGATAAAAAAGTTGCTGAACCTCTGAAAGGAGGAAGCGCTCAAATACCTGAACATATGCAAGCATCGGTTGTGGACTTACCGTGTACAGCAGTGGATGAAGACATGATCCCAGAAGTTGAAGTTGATAACATCGTCAATGTGAAAGCTGTTGCATCTGTATTTGATAAGCCAACTCCTGATGTTTCTAAAGGTGCAGCTATTGAAGACATCCCTCCTCCACTTCCAGTTAATGATTTCTTGTCCCAAGACCCTGCTAAGCCAGTACCAGGTAAACTTGAAAAACAGAAGATGTTCTTCGAGCCTGTCATGGCTGCTGATGAAACAAGAAAGCAACCCAAGAAATGGATTTGTGATGAACCAGCAGTGAAGGAGGCAGGCAAAGCTGCCTTGCAGTCGAAATCAAAAATTATGGACGATGTGGTCAAACCAGCAACCATTGAAACCTTTACTCCTAAATCTGCATGGAGTGATACAGTTCTCGACCAAGCTATGAAACCTGCCAAAGTGTCTGATCCAAAAGCCAATGAAACTGCAAAGCAACCTCCAGTATCTGCCAAGATCGATGACAAGTCTGTCAAGAAAGAAGCTGGCAAGCCTATTATCGATAAGTCTGCTAAATTGGATGAAACAAGAATGAAGGGAGTTGCTAAACAACTCACAAAACCTGCTGATTTGAATGATGCGGTGAAGGATAAAGCAATGAAAGAGCATCCAGTGTCTGATGAAATGGATGAGCCAACTATGAAACCTTGCAAGCCTCACAAGATCAGTGACGCAAGGTTGGAAGAACCCTCCTCTACAGAAGTCCTTTCTCCTGGAGATAAAGCGATGGACGATGATGCTGTTGATCTCGAGGTTATTGAGGAAGAGTACCCAGGTTTAGAAGAGGACCCTAGGTCAGATGGGGAAGCTATCCACCCCTTCTCTGATGGGGAAGAGGTTGTTATGAAACCGGAACGGGCTCCCCTACCAAACAACAATGCTCTGAACATGGCTCCTAGGAGATATTCATTCGAGCCTGAGTTGGAACTTGAGAAACCTCGTGACTACGTTGATGAGCTGAAAACACAGCTTCCAAAACGAACGCATAATAGCAGTGGTCACACATCTGACTCCGACAGATCCACAGCTTCGGAAAAAGGTCAGCATCCAGCAATAGAACGCAATTCTGGCTTGGCACGACCAAAATGCTGATAGAGCAACATTTCGATTCCCACCATGCCTTTATTACTGCCAATTTATCTTGCTCAAGCTGATACCTGATCCTGCCTACATAGATTATTTGTTACAGGACATGCATTCTTGTTTGCATGTTCATTCATATTATATACGACCACTGGTCCACTGAATGAGACCAGTGAATGGCATGGCATGTTTGAGCATCTGTACTATAACAGCACCTGAAAGCACTGATTCTCTATCACAAAGCATTGTGGGAAGGCCAGCACTGCAGGGTTTTGAATGTCATATTTCCCCAAACTATATCGCGGTGACGTGTGGCTAATTTACCAAGGTGTGTCAGATACGTCGTCTGGATACCACGAGGATTACGAGACTAGTGACGGGGACGAACTGGGAAGTACCTACACCAAGGTCCCTGACGTCATTATGGAACAGGACCCTAACACTAGGTCTGTTCATAGTTTTAGTGAGGAGAGGGTGTTGGTCTATCGTTTTCACTCTAAGTCACTACTGTATCTCTCATCCTAAAAACACAATTCTCAGATCGATTCTGAAAGGATCTGTAAAAGAAGCTGAGAAGCCAACTCTTACCTCATCTGCTACATACACCAGACAGCGCACAGTTTCCGGTATAGTAGGATTTATGATTTTCATTTCGATCTACTTTCCATTCTATCATGCTAAATACAAATCATTCCCTACTTTTGAATGCTCATGATATTACTTTACCTTCATCGCTATCAGATGAGGAGGTGTTTGAGGAGCAGAGATCTAAAGGATTGAACCTCCCATCCGAGGGTATTGTAAGGGAAGCTGTCTTTACCAAAGCTATTGAGAACGCTATCAACCCTCTCGCATATGGAGTGAATATTCCTGGTATGGACGAGCTGCAAACAGGTTTGTTCTGAATGAAAACGAATGATATGAATGTCCTTTCGATTAATTGGAACACAATAAAATGAATTGAGGTTGTTTTAGAGTTATTTCACTTTATGGCATCCCTTTCATTTGTAGCATCCATCGTTCTACCGTCTAAGAAAGCGATAAGGAAAGCAAGTGACCCAGACTATGATTATTCTGACCGGAGGACCAATCTAGAGAAAGTTATCGGTAGGTATATCCCACCCTAATAATGTTTGGGGTGTTTGATTTGATATCACAATACGCATTCCCCTTTCTCTCCCGCTATTATGATTATCATGACACATGATCATTGATTATTACACATGATGATTATGACACATGATTATGACACACGTAATGATGATTATCATGATGTTCAGACAAGCCCCACACCGAGAGGACTGATATGGAGTGGGATGAGCAGGATGTGAAGAGAACTCAGGATAAGAGTGAGTTCTGATCATCACTTCCTTCTTAATTAATCATACTCACTAATTAATCCTCACTAATTAATCACTGCACAATGTGCACATGATGCCTCTATTAACGGGTCTAAACACACTGTCACTCCCCATGTTGTTTTGTTGTCGTTTAGCTATGAGACCGTTTCAGCTGACACGCTGACTAGAGATGAGAAGGTGCACAAATGGTCCGGTACCCTCCGGTCGTCCCAGAGTTAGTACTGATCATCAGTGTGAACATGTGTAATTGTAAGTTGTAATGCTGTGCATGTGCAATGTTTGGTGCATGCGCTCGTCGAGAGATGTGCATGTGCCATGATCAGAAACCGACTGGAGCCAAATCAGATTGGAGACTTCATATTGATTACCATGATTATTTGTTCGTTTTGAGTATTTATGATTCCAAACACGCTTCTGAGTGTCGATAATTCTCATGCACCCAGTTGATATGCATGAATGATCCCAGTACATGACTAATTCATTATTGTGATGACTGTTGATGATACAACGCACTATGATGAGTGACTCTAAAAAGGTGGCACTTTCTTTAATTATTACATGTCCAGTAGTGCTGAAGGACCACATGTAAACTGCTTCACCCTCTACAACTATTCCAATTATCATACAATCAAGTGGAAATCAGAAGTGTCTGGATATTTCATCAATCATGCTTGCTAACTTCACAAAATTATACTGTACTCCATAATGTTACTGTGTTCTGGGGGGTTATTCTCGTTTCTGTGGAAAACTGTCTGTGTGATGCAGCTCCTTATTGCTCCTATCTTCGCAGAAAAGAAGAAGCCGTTTAGGACGAAGAAAATTACTGAGGATGATATCCTGAGTGCTATCACTCAGACAGCAAATGCGTCACGCACAGTGTGCCCTGTCCATGCTGCTGCTGCCGCCGCAGCAGGTAACATAATGTAAAGACACCACTACACAACTGACACCACTACAAAACACTACTTTGTCAACAAAATACTTAAACGAAACAAAACAGATAAGTATACGTGTTGACAGTGGACACCACTGCTTGTGAACACCACTTATCCACACTGACACCACTTATCCACACTGGCACCACTTATCCACACTGACACCACTTATACACGTTGACACCACTGTACCTTTTCCCTGCTGACACTGCCAACATCACTTCTTAGTGGTTCACTTTATAATTTCTTGCCCCTAGATTCACGAATTTTCATCTCCCTGCTCCTAAATTTTCTCAATGCTACTGATCAGTGATAATTTTCTGATTCCGTTTTCAAATTCTACCGTTTAGAAATCGACACTGCTATGCTGCAAATTTGGAGCAAGTTCTCTTTGCAGCCTGTGTGCTGTAAAACAGTTGTTTTCAGGGTGTGGCTGATACCACTATTATCACTCTCATGTCTAGACGTCATCTGGTGTTCAGAATAAGAGTGTGCAGAACTGTTGCACTGCAAACAGTTCCTCAGAATATAGGCCCCACCCCCAACGATAATCACACATCAACTCTACATCTGTCTGCTACAACATCCTGACACATGTATTATCATCAGGTGGCCCAAGTCCCAAGAAACGTGCACCCGCCACTAAGCGTCCCACCACGGCTCCAGTGACCAGGACCGGTACGCGCCCTGGTGCTCGCCCTGGCACCATGCCAACATCGGCCAGGACAGCTACTCAACCTGCCAGGACCCCGCCCAAATCTGCACTGAAACAATCTACCCCCGCCAGAGCAGCTACCGGTAAGTCTGTGTCACAGTGTGAGACCCGGATATGTACGTGTGTGTGTGTGATCGGATATCGATCCTGACGTGGGAGTTCTTGTTACAGCAGTGGGAAACAGGACAGCCCCTGCAAAATTGGGTTCTCGAAAGGGGAGTGTCCCACTCATCAAGAAATCGTCCCCGGTGCCCCAGGGTTCGAAGGGGGTCCCGGTTAAACCGGCTTCTCATGTGTCGACCCGTGAGTATGTGACTGTTTTGCGAACTGTGGTGACACTCACAGTGTCTCATCCGTGATAATGTGTCACGGTACTCATGAAGTGGCATTATAGTGCTCATTTACTCTGTTTAATGAATGACCTATTCATTTTCATGTCTTACTTTTAGCTCTTATGTTTTGTCAAATAACACCTTCTGGTTTGAAACCTTCGGTCTAAGAATATCCTGTCCTGAATCAATTGACACGTTTCCACCCACTCAGCTCAAGAGATAATGACTCCTACCATGAGCGCTACATCTGGCCCCATCACATCTCCAGCTAACAAGACTAACATCAAGGTCACAAAGAGCACTCCTATACGGAGGGGAGGGTCGCTCCGAGGTGAGTGCAATCACTCTTCCAGACACTGAATCTGTGAATTGACGGCGATGAGTTGTAAACTATGTTTTCTATTTCAGAAGGGCAACGCGCACCCCTCAAGCAGACAAATAGTTTACCTCGGGATAAGATAAGGTCGGGTCCCTCTTGCAGGGATTTACCTTGACGTGGAAAATCATACATTGGTGAAGCAGTGCTTCACGGAGCTGAGGATCGGACGATGATGTCTTCGCCAAATTGCATGGACAAGAATTAGATACGCGATTCATCAGATTTTTACTCTAAGATACCAGACTTTGATATGAAAACGGTGAATAAGCCGAACTTCTATCAGCTAAATATAAAATTCAATTAGATTTAGATGTTTATTAAATGTAGAGTTTTAGCTAGGCAGCGGAAAAGTTATAATGATAATGAAGATTCCAAATAGCGTAGTGCTGAACTTATTGAAATCATTCAGACGCCATCAAAATCAAAATGCTGTAGTATAAAGTAAGCTGAAGTCCACAGGAACTTGCCGTGGAAACATGACATCGAAGTGCAAACTGCAAACACTGTAAGTGTAGGTCGGATATTTTTTGATGAAGATGATTAAGACTATATTGAAGTTGATAATGATTTCTATGTTGTATGTGGCCAATGCGTTTCGATTTTGGTGTTTGTTCCATGTTTACATTAAGGACTGCAACTGTTTTAATTTAATTTGCAAATCTTTGCCAAAAGGATTCTGGCCAGCAAATCTTCATTATCAAAGTTCACCCTCGTCCATGATAATATCATGCTATTCAGAATAATAGTATTCTCTCATGATGATGAAGTTTATCAATGATAATATCATGGATCATTTACAGTTACACTTACATCATTTATATATTTGCAATACCCAGATCCTGGTTTTCAATTTCATTTTGTCAATATCATGATGCGGGATGCAGTCATGTTACATGACATCTGTCCAGGTCCTCTGTTGTGTGAAGCATGAAATAATTGCCGGATGTTATCTGTCCACTGTTAGTGTTTCTTGCGCGCGGCGCGCGCGCCTTCATCGCATCGAAACTTGTCAGAATTTATATCTGACCTCTGTTTCTCGCGCGGGGCGCGCGCGAGAAACAGAGCTAGAGGTCAGAATGTCAGATAAAATCTGATAAATCGAGACTGTTTTAGCCAAGTGCAATCGGCATGGGTTGTCTGGCGATGCTAAATTACCGCTGATGCAATCCGCGTCTGACGCGACGATTGACGAATAAGTAATTTGCGCGCGCTCAAAACGAAATTCTCGACGCGACAGGGTCTATCATAGATTGATAAGGCATGGGCATTGCATTATTGAAATTTTGCGCGGCCCGCGGGCACTGACTGCACTTTAAGTCTATCATGGTCTGGCGTCACCCGACAAACGCTCTGCGTCCCTCATTTCGCTTTGTAAAAAGTCGAGCATGAGCGCGTTGACTGTCGATGATAATTGTGCACACGTTGCGCGCCCGGCTGTGCAACGTTTCCAATTTCAGACTTCATCCACTCCAATTACTTATGTGAAGCTATGTACATAACATTCAAATCACTCTTGAGTATCAGTAACAAAATCATGATTGGCATTATCACTGTTGAATAAACATTGATGTTTGTACAGTTTCATTGTAATTATGGAATTGCATTGGCAATGTCACTTGCACTTGCACATTGCAGTTAAAGTGCACACACTTTGACAAATACATTAACAATAACATACCATGTTTACTCTCACATTATGTGGGATCCTTCATTGTAGCTACTAGTACACAGTGAAATTGATACATGCATGATCTGAACGGGCTGCAAATTTGAAATTTGTTAACTTACATGATATGTATTCTGAAGAATTCAAACTTTTGAGGGTAACTTTACACCCCACTAAAGCCCCGCTCCCCCTATGTTTGCCTTCAATGCAAATTCACAAACCCAGAATGTAATTTATGGATGGCCCCAGAATGACCTGTGCAAAATGGCCTGTCATGTTAAAGTAGGACTTGGGAGGACCTAATATTTTTGTATGACAATGATAGACTCTGGTTTCCCAGTTGCAGCTAATACTCAACCTCCTGAGCATTTGCCCTAACACATCACCTGGCCTCAGAATTCTTTTGCATAATGCCAGAGCAGGCACGCTTTGGCATTTTGCAGCATCAACATTCACTCCAACTTGATAGCTGCTGGTAGATAGCTATAGCTATCACAAGTTCTTCTGTAATGAGATAACTTGTTTGATCTAATTATCAAGGTTTTTACTGACTCTTTGCATCCTGTAATATGCATGTGATGCCCTTATTACCCTTTGCCCTTTGCTTTGATCATCAACTATTTTTGCTGTGAGTATGTTTGATTACCTTATAGTTTTAAGTTGAGCAAATGATTTGATATGCTGTTAAAAATGCTGTTAATCATTGGCTGCTATTAGTGGCATGTTGCAATGAACTCTGCTTCATAGTTTGGGTCAACGCTTAATAAGGTGACCAACTGTATGGAATTCTTTGCTTAGCTCCATGCTTTATCTTTACAGTATCAATAGGCTTCCTAGATAGTGAGCGTAATGTTCCTTTTATTGCACATCGGCATTATGTGGTCCTGTGCTGAATGGACTATTTCTTAGTATACAAGAAGCAAATGAGGGGTCAAAAAAAGCAAAATAGCTGAAATGAAATTTGTGCCCCCTCATCCACTTTGCTCTATAAGTGAAAGTTGTTCCAGACTTGGCAGATTCTAGAATTGCATATTATGTACATTGCAAAGTTAATCCTCGATTTTCCTCTGTAGGGATGGGGGACTGAAAATGCAAGAGTGTAGAGATGACATCAAAAAACTACGATTACCTCTTTAAACTTTTGTTAATTGGTACTTATTTTTCTTATATTTTTGACATAAAAGAGTTAATTTACTGTTGCGATCTAATGAGTTGAGAAAGATGTAGGTTTCAGAGAGGCTGGTAATCATCTCCCCCATCAGGCGACAGTGGTGTTGGAAAGACTTGTCTTCTTTTCAGATTTTCTGATGATGCTTTCAATACCAGCTTTATAGCAACTATTGGTATGTATTATGTGAAATTTCTTAGGTCTATACCTTTGCTTGGTGTGACTGCATATATTGATGTTTGCAAATATTTGTTCAGGTATCGACTTCAAAGTGAGGACTGTAGATATAGATGGCAGGAAAATAAAACTTCAGATATGGTTAGATTTGTTTCTTATTTTGTTAGGGGGCTGTATGCAAAGTATTATCATGAGTTATTGCCAATTGGGCTAGGGTTGGATGATTGTAGACTAACTGTAAATTATTTATTACACACAGTTGAAGTAATACACTCTTGGCAAAATGCGCTGTTTGTTCCTTTCGGAAACAAACAGTACCGGTTTCGACAGTCAATACAACAATATAACCCACCAAATTGACAACAATAATGTAACAATATGACAAGAGACAACGCAATAATCCCGATTACCACAGGGACACAGCTGGTCAGGAGCGGTTCAGGACTATCACCACGGCCTACTACCGCGGGGCAATGGGTATTTTCCTTGTGTACGATATAACCGATGATAAGACGTTTGATAACATCAAAACCTGGATGAGAAACATCGAGGATGTGAGTTGAGACCCATGAACATATTGTATTCCGTAAACTATACATCGTAAACTATACATCGTAAATTGTATATTGGACATTATACTTTGTGCATTGTGCACTGTGCAGGGTGTATTAAACAATGTACAGGGTACCTTGTACAGTACACAGTTACATACGTCATACAATGTACACTGTTGCATACAATGTACACTGTTGCATACAATGTACACAGTTGCATACAATGTACACTGTTACATACAATGTACACAGTTACATACGTCATACAATGTACACAGTTACATACGATGTACACAGTTACATACAATGTACACAGTTACATACAATGTATACAGATACATACAATGTACATACTACATAGTACAGTTCGATAAATTGAGCGGTGTGGTACTGTATGTGCGTGTTTAGATTGTGCCCCGTGTGATGCTAGATAATCGCAATATATTCGAATGTTCCAGTCGGTGGTGTGTAGTTGTGTATGTAGCATATTATTTAGCATTCACACATATATATTAACATGTATTATAGTGGAGTTATTTTCCACATCAGAACGCTGCACCGGACGTAGAGAAGATGATACTCGCTAACAAGTGTGACAGGGAGGAGAAACGACAAGTGTCCAAGGAAAAGGGACAAGCTGTAAGTGTATAACAGTGAACAATGTGTATACACTATACAAACAGTGTATAACAGTATATACAGATACAGTGTATACTGTGTACTGATTGTGTATAGGCAATATTACATACTCTATACAAGGCATACTATACTTTTTGCATACAGCACACATACAAGCTGCATGAACACTGTGTACAGTGTGTACTGCACACTATACATACTTATCATAGACTATACATTGACACCTCACTAGTCACTTAGTCACTGTACATGGTCACTCGTATTACACTCACTCAATGAACAATGATATTGCTACATTTTATGTGTTACCACTGTTCCTCTAAGCAGTGATGACGTCACAACATAATGTCGTAATCAATGACGTGTCCGGTATAAGAAGACATATGGGAAACTTGTACTATGTCAATTGAATTCTGTGCTTTGGGATAGTGTCTGTGACGAATGGGGGACTCATTCGTCATATCTTGCTGACACCACTACATAACTCTGACGTAGGAATGCACTGACACCAGTATTCAGTACGTCATGACATGCCTCTGTGACGAATGGGGGTTTCATTCGTCATAGCTTGCTGACACCACTACATAATTCTGACGTAGGAATGCACTGACACCAGTATTCAGTACGTCATGACATGCCTCTGTGACGAATGGGGGTTTCATTCGTCATAGCTTGCTGACACCACTACTTATCTCTGATGAAGGAATGCGCTACACTAATCTATAGTACGTCATGACATGCCTCTATGACGAATTGAACTTTGAAGGCTCACTCGTCATCACTCGTTGACACCACTACATAAGTTTGACGTAAAAATGCATTGACACCAGTATAATAAAGTACGTCGTAACAGATGTCTGTGATTAAGGGGGGACTCATTCGTCATAACTTGCCGACTGTTATATGTAACCTCCTCATGTAACCTCATGTCGGCTTTCCTTGGAGACCCAATTAGACCACCTCTTAGAGGCCGCCCGTCGTCCAATCCAGTATTGAGTTTGAGTTGGGCGTAGTATAACCCGGAACTGGAGGTAGATCAGGAATGTTCTGCATGAGGTGGATTGTCAGCTTTGACTTGAATACCTCGAAGGATGGTGCAGCTTTTATTTCTTTGGGGGTCGCATTCCAAAGTCTTGGTCCCCGTACAGCAAAAGACTGATCATATATTGACTTGATCTGGGCAGATGACTTTTTATTTACAGTATTTATTTACAGGATGATATAACATTGCAAATGGCGATTTTAGACCTCAAATGCAGCTTGTAGACACTAGACGTAAGCTCTATAACTTAAATCCACCCCAGGCCATCACTCTTGAATTGGGTTGTATTATGGGCGTATCATTGCATTTGGCGAATAGATAAGTATCCTTTAGCTGTTGTTATCGGTTGTACATGCTCCACAGTACACAGTGAAAACAATTCCTACCCATCCCATAGACTATAATACCAGAGAAAAAGTTTAGCTTCGAAAAACGTTCGTTTCTGAAACTTATTCTACGCGCCGCGCGCATTGCTT
Source organism: Beroe ovata (assembly GCA_946803715.1). Taxonomy (NCBI): domain Eukaryota; kingdom Metazoa; phylum Ctenophora; class Nuda; order Beroida; family Beroidae; genus Beroe; species Beroe ovata. The sequence goes on from CAMPET010000344.1 coordinate 46,168, forward strand.
ATTACTAGCAAAAAAGGGTAATACAGAATACTGAGTACAGCATTTCGTAAGAAGACCCTTTCTTGTAAAATGAATGTAGTAACTTATGATACTGTAACAGTTTTTCGAAACGTGTCCCTTTTATTTCAACATGTTTTCGACTCATTGTTCATGTTTCAGCTGGCTGTGAGACACGGTGTCAAGTTTTTCGAAACGAGTGCTCTCAGTGGTGTCAATGTGGATGAAGCGTTCATGACTATGGCTGGAGATATTAAGAAGAAGACAGAGAAGAAATTGGTGGGTATTTGTCATTTGAGTCACACTTATCATTGCAACTTACCAGAACTAGGTGTATGTTCTCACACTACCAATTTTCATGTGAATTTGTCATTCCAGGAGGCGCCTGCTGTACCGAAGAGCGAAATAACGCTTAACTCTGAGCACCAGAAAAAGAAAGCATCATGCAAGATGTGCTCTAGTTAAAATGATACTACAATCATAGTGTCGACACCTCTCTCTGCTTTTCGACTACCTATTTCAAGTTTTTAGTGATGCATGTTGCACTTACTGCATTATGTTGTACAATATATTGGCGGCACAAACTTGTTTTGGTGCTGAGTATCAATACAAAGAAGGATCAACATTAGATAAATCAGCATGCTTAACCTCATTCACACATGCCAGATCTTTACTTTTCAATTGGTTAATATGAGAGAAATAGCTGTCCCACTGAGTTGAAAATTTGTAAATACTCAATTTTTAATGATAATTAGTATTAAGTGATCCGAACACTTAAATTGCTACATGATAATGTTATGATACGTTAGAAACAATTTACGTTTCTCGATTGACGGGAACATTGGGTAGAAGCTGCACGTATCACGTGGTCATTTAAGTTTTTTACACATCTTGACGGAAAATTGTAGCGATAGTAAATATTCCTTCAATAACTTGACATTTAATTTATGATAGTTTTAGTTTTAACACTAATTGAGACCCTTAACATACCGAGTGAGGTATCGTTGTTTTAACACTCTTCCTAAAACGCTAAGAAACACTACGAAGCTTCCAATTCTTCAAAAGATGTGTGGAAATTCAAATGTAGACTCCAGTTAAATTGCACCATGATTTTGATTAAGTTATGTGCTCATCGAGTATTCATTAATTGCCTTTTTGATCTTACAAAATAATTCGTGTTTTATACAGTTTAGCAATAAGCATTTGATTTCAATCCCAATAACGTTTTTGTTCCATTTAAAAATCTTCGATTTTCGTCTTGTCTTAAGGTGGGAAGGTCAATCGTTATTCAATTGTACTTCCTTGGACTCACTAGCGATCATATAAATGAGGAAATTTTAATTCATAACAATTGTTTCGATTTAATGATACATGTTCATTTGTACACAATACTCGAGTTTCATTTGTCCCTCCACTTACTAATATAATGACTTAGAACTTGATGCACTCATTCTGTCCATGGACCAGGTCTGCAAAATTCTAGGAACGCTCCTTCTCGGCCCTTCTCACTTTTTATGGACAGCCCTAATTCATGTTTTTTAACCGGTTTCAACGCATTCCTACTTCAGTGGTGTCAACAAGATATGCAGTGGTGTCAACAAGATATTATGACGAATGAGTCCTCCATTCGTCACAGAGTCCTGTCATGACGTATTGAATACTGGTGTCACCGCATTCCTACGTCAAAATTATGCAGTGGTGTCAGCGCTCAGCAAGTTATGACGAATGAGTCCCCAATTCGTCACAGAAACCTGCTATGACGTGAATATTGCATACTGGTGTCAACGCAATCCTACGGCTAAGTTATGCAGTGGTGTCAGCATGTTATGAAGAACGAGTCCTCCATTGGTCACAGAGGCCTGTCATGACATACTGATAAATGGTGTCAACGCCTTCCCACGTCAGAAATATGCTGTCTTTCTCATTCTATACTAATGTTCATTGTCCCAATTCTAAATGACTCAAAAAGTTTCTCCTCTGGGCAATAACATAAACAATCAATAATTGTGCTTAGAATCGGTCCATGTGAATGTTATTGTAACGAGAATCTAATTACCGCTGATAATGAGATCAAATTCAAACCGATAATATAACGCGATGCGACAAATCCATTTCCTAGCACACGCGTCAAACTGATAGCAATATCATTCCCCATGAGATTGTTTGCGTTGCAGTTAAGTTATTGTTAACTGCTAGTCGCCAATCCAAACTGTCATAGTCCTTTTCTTTGGGAACATAATATCATGCAGTTTATGCCGTCCTATGATCACTTTTTGCCTGCATTTTCTGATTCACTACACGAACACGTACAATCGGCCTGTTAGAATATAATCGCCATCCTCTCTTTTTCATTCCGATTCACAACAACACTCTACAGCTGTCACAGTTACACTGTAACTTACAGTTACACTGTAACTTACAGTTACACTTACAGTTACACTGTAACTTACAGTTACACATGAGGAAGTTGGTGCTCGCTGGTGTGACAGCTGTCCTCTTCTTACTATCGGAAGGTCAGAATGCCAGATGTGGTTTGGGTTTATAAATTAAAATACTGTCGAATTCGTAATTCAACATGGCTCCAGAGTCCAGTGCCTCCCAAGAAAATTCCTGAATTCATTTTAATTTTCGGAACACTTTCTTCAGGCGAATCGATCAGGAAATGCTACCTATGTTTGGAACGTATCGATGTGTCAAGTGGCGTGCGGACATACACCTCCCTTGACGCAGACATGACACCACTTGCGCAGTGTGGAGAAGTGCGTTGCTATGGATACGACCAGATATGTGTCACACTTGATAGTGGGGGCGATGGGGAGAGAGACGTGTACATCTACAGGAATTGTGCCGATGAGAACATGACGAAACGTGACATGTGTGACGTGATCGACAGAGCATCAGGCCGCACCGCGGCAGACTGTGTGGAGTTGTGGCAGGAGAGTAAGTGTGGCGGGAGTGATCTGTGTAACGTGGACAGAGTGGACATGTTCACGAAACCTATCCTTGTGTTTGCCACGTGGCATCTTGTCAAGTTGTGCACCGCTATCCACTTCCTTGTCACATAATCCAACATTCCTATTAGTATTATTAGACTTTTTCTTATATTATGAACGTATCTGAGTATCTCCAAGTATATTTTCAATTTTAGGACCACGCTTTCAGTGCTTTAAACTTAAAGTTAAACTTAGATTGATTAGAATTGGAACAATTTGATACGACGAGCTACTGTGAATAAGTATCTTCCAATGAACTATTATTTGCAACAGTTTTAAAATTAATCTAACATTCTTCTAATTTTCGTCAGTTGATGAACTACAGAATATATTATTATTTGAAATTCCACAGATTCACTTATGGGTAACCGAATTTGATACTGCATACTGAAAGTTAGCATATAGAACAGAAAAGAACGGGAAAGAATAGCACATAACCGTACGATATAAAATTCGGGAAAGTTATGCAACTCTATCGCAAAACTCAAATTCAAGTTGGTTGATATTTGAGCAAAACTCAAATCTTTGAACGATAAAGAATAAAGGGCAACTTGTGCCGGTGTCGATGCAACAATAACGCAATAATAAGACAACAATAACGCAACAACAAGAGAAAAATAGCGCAACAAGCAACTGAAATGAAGACAACAACATGAATAACTATAAGATAACAATAAGACAACGAGTTCCGTTTTGCCTTATTGCGACTGTCGACTTTTTTGGGATTGGTGTGGGTCGCAAGAATGATGATAGGTATGGGTCGCATGGACGCATGTTGGGTATGGGTCGCCTTATTGTTGCGTTATTGTTGTCTTATTGTAGCCTAATTGTTGCATCGATACCGACTCAAGTTGTCGAATAAACAGGAGTGACGTTCAGCTTCAAATATTTACAACCAAGAGTTTTTTTTCGTTGAACCGCCACTATTATTTACATAATTAGTTCAACCCATGATACTGATCATCAATCATGATGCTTCAAGCGTGTCAAATGTCTATCTGTTCGAAAAATTCTGCCATCTAAGATAAAGTGGTGTGAACCGTAGCTTTAGTCATATAACATCCTTGCGCCGGACATTCAGTCCATGACAGCTTTCAACTCGGATATTTGATATTGCGTCAGTTTTTGCTCCAGCTCAGCAATTCTCGCATCCCTCTCCCTAACCCTCTGTTTCTCTTGTTGTAATTCCGCCTCCAACTCCCTCACCCTCGCCCTGAGACGCGCTGCCTCTTCACCAGGTGTCCCATCTGCAGCAGATCCTGCCTCCTCCACAAACGCGTCATCATCTTGCGGAGTTGGAGTCACGACATGCTCCACCCCCGAGTCCCCAAGCTGATTGTTCTTGGTTCTAGATGATAACACCTCCTCTAACCTTGCTTCACTGAACGAGAACTCTGATCTGTAGGTTGCTACTCGGGGCGGAGAGTTGGATATGGTCGGTTGAGCAGAAGAGGGATTACACCCGGCAGGGGCAACACTGGAGTCTCCCTGTGCTGCAGACGTCACTCCGCTGTCAGATGACATGACATGTCTGTGTGATGATGACAGCTCCTGGCTGTTTGCGGAGGACACCCCGCTGGAGGAGGAGAAGCCGGTACTGGTGGAACTGGTTGCGAGCACGGGGCCAGGACCTGGAGTAATGTGGGAATGTTCGATTAAAACTTGGTCAGAAATTAATACAACCGTCCGTGGTTAACCTTGACCATCACAGTGCTAAAAGTAAAACTGCGAATTCGGATCATGGTTGTACTTTGGAATCATGTGATGGATGATACCTTGTTTGATATCACCCTCTTCCTCACACGCCTGCATCTCATTGTGTAACCAGGTGGGTGTTTTGGCGGTGGTTATCCCTGTTACGTCATGACGAGGTGTGCCAGGCTCCGAACCAGTGGAGCCGATCAGCTGAGCTGATAACACCTGAACAGATGCCAGGTTTAGAAAAGAACTACTAAGTTTCGAACCCAACGCCATTGGTCAGTTTATCGAAGAACTTGATTCATCACATAGTGCACAGCTTTACCTGTTCAGCTAGGAGAAGTGTGTGCCAGCCTCTGCTGGAGAGTGCTGGAATGTAGTGCAGAGAGCTGAATATCGGTTGTGGCGCACAGGCACTGTTCCGGGAACTGACACCATTTCATACAATTAGAAATTTCATACAATTAGAAATTATGCTCTAGCATACTTCTAGAATACTTAACTTCTGTACATTTATTTTCATTTTCTAAACCATTGGGCTCTAACCTGTTCCCAGTATCACCCATGATACCATCACCCAGACGTCCGTGGTTACGATAGCCCCAGGAGAATACCTCGTTGTCATAGGTGGTGGCAACACAGAACCTGTCACCAGCTGACACCAGCGCTATCTTCTTACCTGGGCAGAGCTCAGTGTGTCACGATGATCCTCGTGCTACCCGATTGTAGTGAATAACAAGGTCCTTTATATAGGGGTACTTTTAACAGATTATCATTGGAAAAAGACCTCAATGAATTCACGATACCTGACAGGTTTCCCTTGATCATGGAAGGATGACTGTAAGGTTTGTAGTGTCCTATTCCCCTCTGGCCACACTTGTTCGAGCCTAGGGTCCACACTCTGTCATATGCATCCACCACTACTGTATGATCCAGTCCACAAGCGACATCCTACAGAGAATGAAGTGAAATATTGCGTTTGACCCTCTGACAGTCTAAAATGAGGAACCTGAGGAAATCTGGACACTTCATAACATTAATTGAGAGTTGAACTAACCCGCACTGCGATGGATGAAAGCCCGCACACGGGTTTGAAAGTGAAGGTCTCGCTGCACTTTGCCACCTTGACACCCTTCCTCCCTATTCTATTGATTCCGAGCTTGTTATCTTGATTATCTCCACACGCCATCAGCTTACCTGTGTGGGGAATGTGTCACATATGTGTGATACCTAATCACACAGGCTAATCACACATGCTAATCACACATGCTAATGTGATGCGGGATTGTTTTAGAATAAGACAAAATCCCTTGACTGATTTCATCAAAAAAAGACTCTTACCTCCAGATGTAATGACAAAAGAACAATGTTTGCCACACGCTACTTTGGAACATTTTGAAGCCCGAATTTGGAGTTTCTGTGGGACATACAGGACATCCTCTGCATCGTTACCAAGACATCCATATTCGCCATTACCCCAGCCATACCTGAACAAGTGAAATTGTAGTGCTCGATCCACATGCTTGCTGATAACCTGAGCTGAGTTGCTTTCTTAATTAATAATTTAGACATATAAACAACAGTTTTGTACACCTGTTTTAGACAGGCCTCCTTGATTACGCATTATGAGGCCTGGTAAACAATGTTCACTCAACAAGTGATTCAATCTGAAGTTCACACTCACAAGTGTCCCTCGACTGTGGTGGCCATGACGTGTGCATCCCCACATGAAATACTGGCTACCGATAGAGAGGAGAAGAAGGGAATGGGGACGGGTATCAGGGAGTTCTCAACCTCTTCTCCAACAGCCAAACAACCATCGTAGTTGCTTCCAAACGCTACCTGGTGAAAACCATTAACTCTTCCTATCATTACCGCACGACAGAATTGGTGACGAAATCGGAATATGTTAGCGATATCCATCTTACCAGTTGCTGATCTTCCAGTATAGCGATAGTGAAATCATCCCCCGCAACCACATCAACTACCCCACAACCTTGTAGAGCCTCAACTTGTTTTGGTGTTCTGTAACTCGCCTTATCCCCATGTCCTAACTGTCCATACATTTCACCGGGCTGACCTAGAGGGTAAAAAATTCCAAATGCAACATATAGGTTGCTGGTTGACTCGCCATACCTTCGAAAATTCAGAATAATCTGTACAACATTTAACATTTTACCTGAGGACCATGTAAATAGTTCCTTCTCAACTGTTACCACGCAAAAATGTTTTGGAGCAACACAAACTTTCACAGCGCCCAGATCTTTCTTGAATGTTGCTAACGTTTGGGGCGAGGATTTACCGCCTCCCCAGATATAGACCTACAAAATTGGGATACCCTTGAAATGTTGTAGTTGTTTGTATACATCATGGTCATTACTCTTGTAAACAGCAAGAGCGTGGGAATTGCGCGGCGCCAAAATGTTGCACTAAATGCTGCAAATAATAACTTGGAGTTTCTGATTTATAAACGGCGTTCGCGCGCCACGAAAAAGCAGTCAAGTTTTGAGATGTGACTGCAAGTCGAGAAACATAATGTACTCACTTCAGAACTGAGATTGGAGAGAATTGGCTGGGTTCCAGGCGACAGTTGCGAAAGTCCACGCACATAGTTCTTAGGTCCGAGCTTAGACTCCAGTATCTCAGCACAGTTACTCATGTAGGGAACATCTAGGATTTCTTGCATAGTCGGTCTGTTTTCCGGGTCCTGAGAGAAATTCGTGAGGGTTTAGATTAGATTTAGTTAGGCTAATTAGGTTAGTCATGAGCTATGTAGTTCATAATGGTGAATGTGTCGATATTTGTAACTGCAGAGGTATGCTACAGTTGACAATGTATAAGACCAGTAAGCAAAGCATATTAAACCGGTCTCATGTTATTCATGTGTCATCAAGCGAAGCACAATACTGTTCATAGTAATATCTGATAGCAACTAATTACGATATTTGCAGTTTGATCTCGTATTCACACTCGTCTAACTAATCTATAACGTAATCAGTGACTGAGATTGCGCATAACTTTATGAAGGAGTAAGTTGGTCACAAAGTTACTCAAGACTAATCTATGAGATGAGAACACTCACGTCCAATGTCATACTGTCAACTAGTGTCTAGACTCTAGGGGTATTGATTATCATTCGGTACAGGACTCTACTGCTCCAGTAATGCACACTCACCATCTCTCCATATATTTGAGAATCGTCATGCATATCAAGCGATCATTTAGACCCCACAGAGAATGTACATAGCGGATACACTCATGTACATTGCACTGCACAGCTGATACAGTGATGTGCGATGGGCTGAGGGGTATCACAATATGTAATGAGTCAAGAGGAAACTGGATGTCTTGAAAAAGTATGTCAAGAAAACCAGTGGCGCCGTCAAGGGAAAATTAATTTCAATGGAAAGTGATGTCAAGGGAAAAGTACTGTCAAGGAAAAGTGGTGTCAGAGAATGTGGTGTCAAGGAGAAGTGATGTCAAGAAAAAGTGCTGCCAAGGGAAGTGGTGTCAAGGGAAAGTGACGTCGAGAGGAAGTGGTACCAGAGAAAGTAATGTCAAGGGAAAATTGGTGTCAAGAGAAAGTGATGCCAAGGAAAGAGTGCTGTCAAGAAAGAGTGGTGTTGAAAAGAAGTGCTGTCAAGGGAAAGTGGTGTCAGAGAAAGTGATGTCAAGAGTAAGNGGTGTCAAGATCAAGTGATTTCAAGGGAAAGTGCTTTCAAGGGAAAGTGGTGTCAAGGGAAAGTGGTGTCAAGAGGAAGTGGTGTCCAGGGAAAGTGGTGTCAAGTGAAAGTGAAGTCAAATGGAAGCGATGCCAAGGCGAGAGTGGTGTCAAGGAACGTGGTGTCAGAGAAAGTGGTGTCAAGGTGAATTCGTGTCAAGGAATGTGGTTTCAGGGGAAGTGATGTAATGCCATGAGGAAATGATCCAAGAACGTGCTTTCAAGGAAATCCAGAATGAAAATAAATTGGAGTTATTTCATACTTGGTATTTCCAATTTTTGTACCATCGAAAATCTAATATGATATCCTATAATATAATATCCTATACCAACCATATTAATTATAGGGAATCTCAGTTCATCAAGAAAATGTCTAACTGGATTATACATGCCTTTCCTCCTCCAGAAAAGACAATGTTGATTGTTGAACACTGTACCTAGAGTGACACAGTGTGCACTGTACACACTACACACAGCATAATACTGTGTATAAAAGTACATTGTATAGGAACTGTAATGTACAAATGTACAGTGTACTACAATGCTAATGATGCTGCAGTGGAAATTTTCAAGACCGTACCTATTCCCAAGTGGAGCTAGATCTCCTTTACACAGTGTAGTTAGGTGTTCAGTAGCTAGATGTGTATAATAATGGACATTGGACAATGGTTCCAAACAGATTGTACTGACACACATTCAAATACACATTCCATTCTCCGCCTTGGTAAAAGTGAATACCAGTGTACACGGTGTGTGTCACTGCACTCTGGTAGAATGTTTGACAGACGGGTCTGAACACTCAGACAATATCAATTAGGTCACACAATATCAATTAGGTTACACAATATCAATTAGGTTACACAATATCAATTAGGTCACACAATATCAATTAGGTCACACAATATCAATTAGGTCACACAATATCAATTAGGTTACACAATATCAATTAGGTTACACAATATTGTGCAAACCTCTCAGGACATATGCTGTTCTGACAACACATTCTGTTCTAACAGCACACATTCTCCACATACCTTCTGCAGCATACTTGTCAGAATGTTCCTGATATCTGTACTCCAACAATCACTCACTGGTTTCACCTGAAAATAGGGGGTACCGGTATTATCAGCTGTTATTCATGATGAATTAGGTTTTAGGTGGCGAATTAGGATCATTCATCATTCATCACTCTGATTTTCTATTAAATTCTATCTAATCAGAAAAGTATGGGATTGACCGGTCAATCCCATACTTATAGGAGTTTCTTCCCTATTCAGTACTTGGTCATGATCTCATTAAATTGAATACCCCCTTCATCCTAAGCTGATATCAGCTTGTGTATGATGTATTGATGTGTGTTTCCTTGGCTGTTGNCGTTTCAACGCCTGAGACGTCCTCATGAGTTACATAATAATGGATATTGGACAATGGTTCCAAACAGATTGCACTGACACACATTCGAATACACATTCCATTCTCCGCCTTGGTGAAAGTGAATACCAGTGTACACGGTGGGTCACTGCACCCTGGTGGAATGTTTGACAGACGGGTCTCAACACAATATCAATTATGTCACACAATATCAATTAGGTTACACAATATTGTGCAAACCTCTCTGGACATATGCTGTTCTGACAACACATTCTGTTCTAACAGAGACACATTCTCCACATACCTTCTGCAGCATACTCGTCAGAATGTTCCTGATATCTGTACTCCAACAATCACTCACTGGTTTCACCTGAATATAGGGGGCACGGGTGTTATCAGCTGTTATTCATGATGAATAGGGTTTTAGGTGGCGAATTGGGATCATTCATCATTCATCACTCTGATTTTCTATTAAATTCTATTTAATTAGAAAAGTATGGGATTGACCGGTCAATCCCATACTTTTCTGAGTTTCTTGCCTATTTAATTCATTACTTGGTCATGATCTCATTAAATTGAAAACCTCCCTTCATCCTAAGCCGAGATCAGCCCGTGTATGATGTGTGTTCCCTTGGCTGTTGTGCAGCAGGGTGTACGATGTGTGTGTATGCTTGTGTCGTGGGTGTGTGTGACATGAATCTTGCAGTGAAGGATATGAATAGAATTACTTCGATTCTCTATTGCTAAAACTAGGTATGTTCTCATTACTCATTAGTCATTACTGAAGGGCTGTCCATCACTTCGATTCATCAGAAGTATCTCGCAGATAGACTTTTAGTGACTTCCGAATGTCTCGACCACAACGACAGTGGTCGCCCACTCGCCCTTATGCAACACGACCACAAAGTCACAACATGGCGACACATAGTGAAACAACTTCACTGCTACTTCACACGCTGACATCAATATCAGATATTAATCATGATGTGTTATTATTGATTGCAATAGTGTATCGACACTTGACAATGGTTACTTACTGATGAACATTAGCAATAGCACTCATTCTGTACTCATGCAATTACTTGACACAATGCTCAATTAGTGAGCGATTCATTGCTGGGAATTCAATATCAAAATACATGTAAGCTATTCACTGCTTTCACTGCACTTATAAGCATTCATTTGTATGACACTGCGCTGTACACTGTACATTGTACACTGTCATATCGATAACCAAGCCTCGGTATCTACATTTTCGTGTGCTAACAGGCTCTGCAACAAAGTGCACTAAACACGGGAACATTCAATTTAACCCTGGTAGCCTTTATAAAATACGGGCTGACAATACGGATACACCATAGCATAGGATTACAGTCCTGTTCTTACGTACTGGTGTCAGCGAACTCCTTCGCAAGCATTCCTACGTCACCGGCATGCAGTGGTGTCAGCGAGTTGTGACGAATTGGAAACCTACTGGTGTCAACACATTCCACCACAGACATTCCTACGTCACAGTCATAATTCGTCACAGTGACCAGTATTTACACTGTATGTTTACAAGTTTACACACTGTTATCCTAGCCAAGGGATTGAGAAGACGGAGTACCTATATCAATTGCACACTGAATACACACACTTACTGCATCCAGTGATAGCTGATCATTAGCGAGCTAGTAACGCTGTTTGTGTGTGTGTGTGTGTGTGNGTTTGTGTGTGTGTGTATGCGTGTGTATGCGTGTGTGTGTGTGCGTGTGTGTGTATGTGGATACCGCACACTATACAGCCGGTGTTATACGATCTGTCAATATTAAACATTGTGACATGTATTGGATACAGTGACACACGCTCAAAGCTCACATTGAATCCACAACGGTTACACAAACGCACATTATCGGCACTGATACCTCTTTAGTGACAATGTGGAAGACCAGTCTGAGTTGATTGGTAGCATCAAAAGTCTTGTGAAGTTCCAGCATCTCATACAGTACACAGCCACAGGACCACACGTCACTTTTGTAACCGTATGGTAAACCTCTGTAAAACAGAGGGATGTGAGATACCCGTAGTGACCCCCCCGACAATTACAGTTAAATTACAGTTACGGTTAGGGTTAGGGCTTGGGTTACTGTTATGGTTATGGTTAGATTATGTCAAATGTCAAGGGGTCAATTGTCGGATGGTCAGTTGTTGCACGTTCCTGTTTCCAGATAACTTCACCAGTAGAAGTACTGAAGTGGTGTTCGTGAGATGAGTTGATTTCTGAATTTTGATCCGAATCTAATAGCAATGATAGAGGGACGACATGATCTATGTCCGTTATTGCATTAGAATTTGCGAATTAGTCCTATATATTGAAGGTGACACGACGAAGCAGTAATATTCTAATGTCTTGTTACAGGAAGAGACATTTCCAATTGGCCGAATTGTTCTAGTGCAGACTGCTTAGTGAATCAAGTGATATAGAGCAATGCAGAGTGGTGATATAATCTTAAAAACTTCATAAAACTTCATAAAATGAAATGCAATGACTAAAATATCTTATATGGCATTAAATATTATTATGTTTCGAAAATTGCCCATTATGAATCCATGTGATATGAGTGAATCATTACATAATGTGATACTCATGACAATCAATGCCAAAACTGACTAAAGAATTAAACCTGCAAATTTCAGGACTCATGTAATAAGGAGTTCCAACGACAGAGTCTGCAGCCTCACTGTCTGATGATAGCATCTTACTGATTCCAAAGTCGCCAAGTTTCAGTATGCCTGTCTGTTCATAAGTGTAAAATATACGATGTTGCTGAGCTATATCAAAATAATAGCAGTCATATTCCTTTATTTTACATTACTGTAGTGTATAAACCTTATTGAGAAAGATGTTGATAGTTTTGATGTCTCTGTGAATTATTCCATTGCTATGCAGGTAGACACAGGCACAGCACAGCTGATAGAAATACCACAGAACTTCTTCCTGTGAAGGAACAAATGATGATTATCCACATTTTCTATTTCAAGGGAACCAAATACGCGAGTCACTGGAAACTATTAACCAACCTCAGCAAAAAGGTTTTGCTGATTAATGATGAGCTGATTCAGGGTTCCTCCATTTGCATATTCCATCTCAATGTACATGACATCATTGTCCACATAATTGTTGTAGTAACCAACTATATTTCTATGTGAAAGTAGACTAAGTACATCAACTTCGTGTTGGGCAGCTATCACTTCTTTCTCACTGCGCAGCTTCACCTTAAAGCAAGATGAGAGGTACATGGTCGATGAATCATTAATGCAGTGGCTTTTCAAAAATAATTTAGGTAACCGGAAATTGATCCAGGTACAGCCTGTCAAGAAGTGAAGCAACCTTACCTCTTTCCAAACAACAAGGAAGTTGTCAGAATATCGCCTGTAAAGTACAGCTTTACCAAAACTGCCCTCTCCAAGAACTTTGAGAAAGTGATAGAGTCCTTCAAAACAGTCATCATCCGACATGACAAAATCTACATGTAGGTAACAGCCTTATCTAGAACTAGCTTCATGCTTCCTGAAGATTTTCCAATTGATAGGGACCGTTCACATATTATGTAATCAAAATTTCGGCATTTTTACCCCCC
>CAMPET010000345.1:12177-28357 GCA_946803715.1 Beroe ovata
GTGTGTGTGTGTGTGTGTGTGTGTGTGTGTGTATTTCTAGCCTGGTACAATTTAAGTATCCTTGGTCAACTTTAAAAGCTTTTCACAGCATTTTCGTATCTTGTCATTGCGTTGATACATAACACGCAATACATCACCAACACCATCAACCACGCCGCCACCTAACTATAAGTAATTAGAGGAAGCTTGAGCAGATTTCTGAGACGAACACTCAATGCTGAAGTTCATTCCATGGATGTCACAGATAAAAAAACCTTTTAACCACGGGAATCGGACTTAAATAATAACATTCACTCGTATCTCCAATTTCGGTGAACGCGACACAATATACTCAACTTCATTAACCCTCCTATACATAATTAATTATACAATATACATACCTCATTGAAACAACTCGTTGAGGTGTGTTTCACAATAAAGTTGTGTTTCTTTTAGCAATGCATAATGGACTCTGATAGAGTATTATGAAGCGGTTTCAAGTTTGTATAGGTAGCATTTATGGTGATCCAGGGAGAAGATACCCGTCCTTCGTTCTCTGTGTGTGTGTGTGTTTGTGTGTGTGTGTGTGTGTGTGTATGTGTGTGTCTGTGCGTGCATCATGGGTGGGTGAGTGATGAAGGAATAAGTGGACCTTGTCACCAACAAACATGCTCAGAGAATTCGAAATACCTCTTTCGTAAAACAACAATAACTACAATCATTTATAGATAACAAGATTCATGATATAATTAACTATTTACAAGTGATTACCATCTATCGTTTGCTAATGGCGGAATTTGGCGAACAAATACAAAATAAAAATAGAAATCTCATTTGTTGCAGTACTATAATTATTCAGTGATCTCTGGACAGCTGTAGACAGATACCAATCATTGTTGCTCATACTATAATAATAGAATAGAACAGAGATCGAAACAGTCCCTATATTAACTTATTAAAATCTTGCATTGAGATTCATCATGGTAAAAACAGAAATATTTTCAACACACCATATTTTAAAATCCATCATAGAATAATTCGTATAAGGCATTGGAACAAAACAAAAGTCGAAATATTCAGAAAGGGGCATGATTGGCCGATGTTCAAGCATGAATGATTTTTATAGGACTACCCAAATTCAACTAATGCCATGATGCAATGGTTTCGTTAGCTAAACAGCCCTGAGGCCGCTCACCGCACTTCTCACATAGTATTCAGACAAGTAGTTCGATTGTTAGACCAAGATGAAAACAAAGAAACAAACTCACATCACTTATATATACAAGTAGGTAAGATCCCCAACAAATCAACAAGACATCATACTTTATAGTTTCTGTCATGCGCTGTGTTATCAAATCAGAACAACGAGACTTCGTAAAACCAAATCGCAAGATAGAAGATCGTGCACGTTACAATTTGAACCTATGATAAAGATACGAGCACGTTATACAACGTTGTGCCATGCGTAAAGCGTTCTCATTAAGTGTTTTTCTTTTATTTATTCAGATCGAGTCCAAGATCCCTCGTCAATTCAAGTTTTCCAACCAAGACATTGGAACCCAGTAACAGAACACTCAACACTGCCGATCTGCCACGTTCAAAGTGATTGGAATGACGTGACATGTGGTTAGAAGATAGGTTCCCTACACATGGGGCATCTCCACCTATTCTCACACCCACTTGTCATCCATGTTTCTGTACAGGAGGTATGGAAAGTGTGTGAGCATGGCAGACTAGAGACACACGCTCCACCCCCAAACAGATCCAGACAGATGGCACACTCCTCCACCCCACCACCTCCCTCCTCCCCCTCTCCCCACTCCCACGTGCTAAGTCCACTCATCAACTCCGAGACACACCTCTGCAGCCACTTCTCGTCCGGCAACTCGCTCACACGTGTTGTGTAAAGGGGCCACGTGATCGGGTCGAAGTGAACCAAGTGCTCCACTGTAGGCATGAAGTCCAGGAAGGGTAGTTGGAGGTCCTGGTGACGGGCTACCAGCCCGAGACGATACTTCCTGTCCAGGTACGAGAGCAGCACGATACTGATGAGGATAATGCTGAGTATAAGAGCCGGATATCGAGATAAGATGAGTGCATCGTGACGTAGCACCGCCGCCAACTCCGTGTTCATTAGCCGACGGTAATGCGACATGAAGACGGCGAGAAGTGGCTTCACTTGGGATATCTGAAACACGCTCACAAGGGGCAACCACACTGAACAAAGGAGGAAGTTCCGTTTAGCCATGAACCACAACGTTCTGAATATCCGCCGGGCTAGATTCCCATTGGAGAGAAATATTTCGAAGAGACAGCTGTAGTTGATGAACATAAGAGCAAGGATGAAGAGGTCGTTTGTTGTGGGGGTTAGAGTTGTCAGGAAAAGTCTCAGGGCTTGGTGTTGAAACTGCTCTCCCTTACGTGTTCCATACACGTGTGTGAACTCGGGTGTTTTTATCATGATAGTGGATCGTGTCCGATCAAAACGACTTCGCAGAGACTTGGTTTTACATTCGTCTGAGGTATCCATCACGGCAAATGATACCTGGAGATATAGGTATTATATTTAAACGTGATGTTAGTGAATTATAGTCCAACATTAATCATGTGGATTGTGGAGTGATCTCATTGCTTGTTTCATATCGTGCTTGAAACATACCTTTCCTATGAACTGTACGGCGAGAGCAGAGATAAATGCAGGAATGATATGTTTCATGTTACAGCGGGTTGATTCTGTATGTTGGAGGACTCTGACCGGTTCTTCAGCCTCCCATTTCTCCAGACCATCTACATCCCGTATCTTGGTGACACTCTCTTCTAATTTGGCATAAAGCCAACTTATCATGCTCCTTTCAGTTCCCACTCCCTGTGAATAAGGTCGTGACGCATGCGGCATTTGCAAATTGCAACCACAAGCATTTTGATGTATAGATATTGAATAGAAATGAAATTGACGTAAATTCATGCTGATTATAAACGCAAAACCTGGTAGACTTCTATCCTTGGTCTACTGTCATATTTGGACGGCATTGTTAAGATCATGGCTGGCACAATCCTCCAACCCTGCTTTAAACACCAAGTATTATGCCGTGGACAGTAAAATGTACCAGTCTGAATACCGATACGACTGAGCCTCTTAGCCAGCACGTTCCACAGGGGATACTGTGGGAAGGGCTTGTGGCCGTGTGGAACGACCCTGACCACCCAAACCGCCGACTTGGAGTCCTCAACCTGAGGAGATTCAAATATTAGTAGAGATGCAATATGATAGGTATTGGTAGAGGTACATTGAGATGATAACATTATCTATCAGAGCTAGTGTAGTTATAAAGACAAAAACTTTACCAGAAACAAATACATGAAAGATTTCTCATGGTATAATAGTGTGTAACTTCACATCCAATTAAATGGTATGTCCCACTTCATTAGAACTCTAAGAGAGATGCCATGTTAAAATCACATGTAACTTGACACGACAACAACACTCAATGTGAATGACACATTGAAATTAAACTTCTATACACTTCTTTAGTACAACAACTCATCAACCTCTTTACATAATGGCAAGACTTGTTACATAATTAGTAAGCAAATGAGTACATTCTTGATGATCTATGATTCAGCTTGCAAAATATTAAAAGCATTTTCTTGTCACTGAAGCTACATATGCATAGTAAATAATATGGAAAGCTGAGAAAAAGGAACAACCCCATCTGTAATTGGGATTACATTTTACTATCCAAATCAATATTTTCATAACCTCTTCCAAGAAGTGAGATTCTGATGTAAAGTTGAGGGAATCTTGGAATGATGCTGAGTGAAGCAAAACTTCGCTCTCTTCAGTACTGAGCCCTCCACTGTCTTCTACTGCCTCCACAAGGGCACTCTTCTCTACAAGATCGTCGTGGGGTATACCACGTGCTTCTAACAATTCCTTCAATTGTCTTATGCTGAAATTTGGAGTGTCAGGTGGAAGTTAACATTGCAATCCAGCAATACATCACATTGTATGTCATGGTATATGTGATACATAAGTAGTTACATAATGGCTGAGTGAAACCCTTCATGACCCTCAAATGACTCCCTGGAGAATGCACATATCATCCAGATATTGTATCATTCAGATATTGCATCTGTAGATATATTTAGGGAAATACATGATGTATGTCAAACACAATCATTGTGTAGAACTGATTTTCACAAAACTCTGAGTAATTAAAACTGAATTATATATAAGAACTTCATCCCTAGAAGGACAGGGGCTATTATAGGTAGTGTATGAATGAAAGGTCATGGCTAAGAATTGGGTCGTATGAAAATATATCAATGACCCCCTACTGACCCCCTGCTGACCCCCTACTGACCCCCTACGGACNAATTTCAATGATAAATCTTTTTTCAGATAGAGGTGAAAAGGGAACATACCTGAGAGCAAGGGGGTCCACAAGCTGGAGTGGCAGCCGCTCGGCTTCTAACCATGACAGCCATTCACAAAAGCGGATACACACAACAAGAAGTAAGACACAGAGCACCAAGAGAGCTACACGCAGTAGCATGGCTTAGTGATCCGGGTGTGTCTGCCAGACCAGTAGCTGCCACCTTGCTAGAAGAAAGATTTGAAATGTGTGATTAGGCTATCAACTTCTGTGACAGAGTGGTCTGTATGAATCCCCACTGTTTTGGTTTCTAGTTAAACATGACCTATAGCAAGGATCTCCACCTTGTATGCCAGGCTAGGCACATAACCACTCTGTCTTGACCAAAGTCAATTTGATTGTATGAAGTCGTGTTGAAATGTTTTAAACTTTTCAACACTACTTTATACAATTCAATACAATACAAAACATTCCCAATGTCAAGTTATTAAAATTCAGATCCAGTTATCAAAATTCAGTTTCATTACTTTGTCGCAGAGTTTCAATCAGTTTCAGTTATGCAACTTATAAACGGTGACCGTTCATTCAGTTAATGAATTATAACCCAATTAATGTTAAGTACCATGGAACAGTTGAATACATTGTCTATAGCGATTGCAATTTGCAAGCAATATACAGCAGTAGCCAGGATACCTATCTGTCTTTGAAGAGATATTGAATCTGTTCACACAGAATTCAATCATTATATGATAGGAACTGATTGGAATCGATTATATGGGTTGAGACCTGAGTTCTTGTTTGGGGCCAAACACTTGAATAGTTAAATTCCAATGACAAGATTCTTTAGTCTGACATGGACTGCTGCCATGTTAATGAGCCATTCAGGTGTAGAGTCATTCAGGTCTGAAAAACCAGTATAATAGAGAAATGAACTTATATGTCTCCACACTCCAGCAATACAATGTAAGGACTTGATGCTTTACGCCTTTACATTTAGTGTCATTACATAATACATTAATGCCTTTACATTTAATGTCATTAAAAGTGACATTAATCTGCATTCTGCAATATTATATTTGTTTGCCGGCTGTTATCTGTCCAAGAAACAGTGGACAGATAACATCCGGCAAATATTTGTAGGCTTGCCACCGCGCGCGCCGCGCAATTTTTAAATTATACAGAATTTTTGAAGTCAATTGAATGAAGCCCACACTCTTTTTTACCACAAATCTTCTGACAGTTTCAAGACATTATAGCTATATACTTTAATCTTTTCTTCAGGATCTCCAGTGTGGCCCTCGCTTTTCAATTTTGATTGTGATAAGCTTAAGTGTTGTAGGATTTCACCCTACCCTTGCTGGCGGGATTTTATCCCTGGCAAGGCCAAGGGGCGGATTGAAAATCGCGCGCACCGACGGTAGGGTAAAATCCTACAATGATAAGTGGTGTTTATAAGTTGATAATGTTGCTGCTTGATGTGTAACAGTGGTAATGTAATGTACTAATTTATTCTATTTATTTTGATGCTTCAGATGATTGAACATTATTTTGATATTGTACAAAACAATTAACATCCATCAACTTTTTCTTTCTTGATTGAATAATTGTGAATGAAAAATTCACCCTCGAAGACTTAAGTGTAAGAAATGCTTCCCAACAAATTTGAGCTTTAGCAGTGATGGTTGAATGAACATGGACCTTCAATCTGGGACTTAAGTGAAACTTTTATCCACTTTCTAAACTGAATTGAAATAATTTCTTACAGCACTGAACTATCATATAGTTAAACATACTTTCAGAAGCTCAGGACACTCAACCAATTGTGAGGACTAAGGACTGTTAATTAGACCACCACCTGGAGGTCTATGTATTATATAGATCAGTCATACTAGGCCAATAATTATTCGTTTAACATATACTAGTAAAAGGAAATTTTTTAGTAAAAGGAAATTTTATTTTTACATCAATAATCAACAAATATTTTGAAATATGGTAGTTTATAGATTTGTCACGGGGTTGTAAGAGGCTGGTAGGTCCCATGAGAGCGATTTAAAATGGTAATAATTTAAAATACAAAGCATACTATAGAATAATTAGATATTGTTAAAAACGTATTGTATGAGTTAGATTTTAGATGGTTTACTAAATCAATAAGGTCGTGAACAAGACCAAAAGTTGTTCGAAAATTGTTGCTAATCCGAGGCCTATAAATTAAGATGATATAAGAAGGGGCACACAACATGTGTTGATGAAGGGAAGGAGTACTGGTGTTTGTTCCTCACCGTGGGACACATAGTGCCTGGCAGTCATCAAAGAACTAATTGATCTTGATCGGGGAATGAGTTTGCGGATTTAACAGGGAACAGCCTCAGAAGATCAAGATTGAATGCTACGATGTGGTTGAGCCCATGTCCTCAACCATAGTAAAGCTAAAGTCAAATATACCTTCTATCTACCTATAACTTAGCAAGCATAAGCTGGGAGCCAGAGTGTGTCAGTACTCAGTAGTGTTAGGAGAGTATAGAGGTCAGTCAGGGCATTTCATTGGAGAGGAGGAATGCCAGCACTGCACGAAGAAAATATNTTCAAATCTATTCTACCAATTATCATAAGCAGTCTTACTCACATTGTCAACCTAAGTTTATCCACTGGACAGTTCCCAGAAACTTGTAAGCTTGCTGTTGTTTCACCAATCTTCAAAAGTGGCAACAGTAATGACCCTAATGATTATAGGCCAATCTCAATATTACCAATTATCTCGAAATGTATAGAGCACTGCGCAAATGGCCAACTCTCCAATTACTTTGAAAGTAGTAAACTCCTTAGTAATCATCAGTATGGATTTAGGAAAAACTACTCAACTACCTATTTAACCCTTGATATGTTTGATAAATTGTTCGATTATAAGTCTAAAGGAAATACTCCTGCTCTCATATTCCTGGATATAAAAAAGGCTTTTGACACAGTTGATCACAATATACTTATCGAAAAACTTAAGTTCTATGGAGTCGATGGAACTGCTATCCTTTGGATAAAAAATTACCTTACAAACCGTAAGCAGGCCACAAAGTTCTTAGGTTTAGAGAGTCAATTTCTCTCAATCAAGTTCGGTGTACCCCAAGGCAGCCTTCTTGGACCTCTCCTGTTTAGTATCTATATAAACGATCTTGTCAATGCATGCAATTTATCTTATCCATACTTATTTGCAGATGATGGAGCCTTACTCTTCGACAACATCTGCCGCACCACATATCTAAGCATTAAGATAGAAATGATGACAATCATCAAGTGGTTAAATGTTAATAAGTTATCTTTAAATATTGATAAGACTAAAATCCTCATCTTTGATAAAGCTAACTTCTCAGTGAAAATTCGATTGAATAATGATTACTCCATCAAAGAATGTAAGTCCTTTAAGTATCTGGGGTTGATGGTCGATAACCAACTGAAATTTGATGTCCACATTGATTACATCAAGAAGAAAATTCAAAAGCGAATAGGGGCCATGTATAGGGGAAGCTCTCTGTTGCCAATAAAGTACAGGAAAATGTTTGCTAACTCCTTAATCCTGCCCCACTTTGATTACCTAGATACAATCTATGGTAGGGCTCCTAAGTCCAAGCTTCAAGAACTAGACATCCTGTACAAGAAAGTTGCCAAAATAGCCCTGGGAGTTGAAAAAACTGAAAGCAGTCTAAATGTCTACAGAGACATGACTTGGCTCCCACTCCATCTCAGGCGTCAGGTACACCTATCATCGTACATGTTTNATACCATAAATTCTTATCTTATCTTATCTTATCTATTTCTCATTCTATCTCCTGTTTTAGACTTATCAACACTACTTAATACAATCAAATTTGAGGATGATGTGCATTCTCAGGGAGATCCTGTAGATGGTGTTTTAGCTTAGATAAGTTTAAATTCCAAAACTATCAGTTGATTAGTGGGGTGTGTAAGGTTCGATTTATGATCAATGTGTCATACCTCTTGAGTTTCATTTACTTGCTCTCATCCTGACATCAGCAAATCATCTCATAGAAACTTCCTATATTAAATGTTTATAAATGTTGTGTCAGATGATTGAACAATGTAGACAGCGATACAAAGTTAATTGAATCAAACCCACACATTTTTTCACCACGACTCAACTGACAGTTTCAAGACAATATAGTCTCTTCTTCAGGATCTCCATAAAGTGTGGCCCTTGCTTCTCAAATTTGATTGTAATAAGTGGTGTTGATAAGTTAAAAATGTTGCTGGTTGATATGTAGCAGTGGCAATGTAATTTACTAGTTCATTCTATTTATTTGATATTGTACAAAACAATTAACATCCATTAACTTATTCTTTCTTGATTGAATAATTGTGAATGAAAAATTCATCCTTGAAGACTAAAGTGTAAGAAATGCTTCCCAACATATATTAACAATTAACATTAAGGTCTTCCACTATCTCATATCTCTTACTTGTACCTAAACCTTTACTTGGGAGCTACATTGATCATGAACTTGACTGTACAGTGCACCCCTTTCCCTTTCTGGCAAGTTAGTAACTTGAAGTTACAGAACTTTGTCCTTTTCAAGAGTCCCACACTTGTATTTAGTGAAGTTTTGAGTGTGTTCTCGGGTTCCCCTGGTCTCTAAAAGTTTAATCCTGCAGAAATATGTAGTTTAGTGCAAGGAATTAAATCTTTATGGACCTGTCTTCATGGAACCCAATACTTGTTCATCATAGCTTCATAGGGCTCGAGATTCCCTCCGAATCCACTGCAAAGCATCCATTGTCAACCAATTTGAGTTTTAACTTTGTTTTTAGAGCCCATGTATGTTTCATTATATTTCACCACTGGTAGTTGGTACCAACTGTACACAGATTACAACATTGAATCATATATGATGGTATTGTCAAAACCAGTATATTTTCAGTAAAATCCCCTCCTTGTGGTCATTGTGATATTTTGGGTAGCCAGTAGGACTATCATAGGAACCCTAGATTATAGAGATTAGAGGTTAGGAAATATGAAATTATTACGATGATCAATGATATTCATGACATTTCAGAATGTCAAAAACTGAGTATGACTATCAGTTGAGGATCGTTCTTTCTGGTGAAACTGGTGTTGGAAAAACATGTCTGCTCAACCAACTTTGTGAAAAGGAATTCATAATACCTCCATTAACTGTTGGAGTTGATCAAAGATACCACAGTCTACAATTCCAAGATATGAAAATAAAACTTCAGATAATTGATACTGCCGGAAATCACAGATTTCGCGGAATCACAAAGTAAGCACAGTGCTGAATGTAGTTAATTGGTTTGGAGCTTTTTCTCATTATTCGAGATTGATATCAATTATCAATGTTTCTATGTTAGGGAAATTTTTTTGAGTGATTAAACCATTCCACAATAATATTCTAAGACAAATTCAGATGTGTAGTGTGTACACTGTGCAGTTGTATTATGGCCCTATAATGAAACCATTTTCCTCCTGATCAGATCATATTACAAGGGCATTGCAGCTGCAATTATAGTGTACGACGTTACTCAACGTTCCACGTTTAAAGAAGTAGAATCATGGTTGCAGGACTGTTTATTACAGTGTGAACCTAACACAACGACCGTGCTGTTAGGAAACAAGTGCGATATTACGGAGAAGCGACAAGTTTCCACAGAGGTAGGTATATTAGGGTGTTATCCCTCTGCACTATGATATATGCTATGCATAATGTGCATTATATAGATGGGATGTGGATATTTTGCAGTGTGTGCCCAGTCATACAAAGGCTGCAATCACATTAACTTTCTATTTCTATACTTCTATTTTGGCTTCTGTAGGAGTATTCCTGGCACATTGAACGATTTCCCATAGATTTGTTACTGAATATGGCCCCATTTTAGGAGACGGGCAAAATAAATTAGAATCTTCATTGTGTCATACCTACTAAACTTTCCTGAAATTGAACACACACATCCATAATACGAGTTGCAGATATATATAATGATGCTGTATAACGTCCATTTATACTCTCATGTTATATCACACTTCAAATAACTTTGCGCAGGAAGGAGCAGAGTATGCGCGGCGCAACAAGATGATTTTCTTCGAGTGCAGTGCACACAATCACACAGACATCACGTCCGTTATCAACGTGATAGTTGAACAAGTGTACTGCACGCTGATGGCAGGTCACACCTCGCTGAGCGTTGACTCTGGGATCAGGGATAGTACCATGGACCCCTCACTCGCGTTTGATACAGATTGTACTGTACACTCAGACTGAGTGTGTGATTGCAGTCACGTGGATCTGCCATGACGTGATGAGATAGTGAGATGTGCGTGGGTACAATGATGGTGTGAATGCTACCTAGGCCTATAAAAGTTCTGCAAGCAGATGAACGTGAATATCACTGATTTAGGTATCTCAATTCCGCACACGCACACACAGTCTGTGCGCACAATAATGCGGTGTACAGCATTTGATGATGTTGTTAACACCGTGAAATGATGGTACTCAGTGTGTTGCGCAATATAATCTGTTGTACAATACAATACATTTCTCTCTCTTTCTCTCCCTCTCCTGACATAAGGCAATGATGCTATTAGTGACAAAGATAAGTAATTGTTGCAATCTATTGAGTGTGTGTATACTGTATATTGTATAATACCACACCCACATGATTGTCATCAATTAGGGAGGGAGGGAGAGAGTGTGCAAGATCAATTAATGCTCTGCTGCTACATCGCTGTTAGTAACAAAAACAGATGTGTACCATTATAGAATTGATTTATCACTCGCTGAATGTATCATCTATTGAGGAAGATGTGATTTGTTTTTGCAGTGAGGCAGTGAGACAGTGTCATTAAGTTTTGAATTTGCTCCAGTTTTCGAATAAATAATTGGACATTCGTTGACACTGCTGGCTGGAACCATACTTTTGGTACTCCGTACCATTGGCTGACAACACTATTTGACATTATGACAACTCTATCTTGGTAGTCATTGTTGACACCATTTCCTTGACACCACTTGTTCTTTACTTATTGTTGACACAATTTGCGTGACGCCGCTTGACTCATATCACTTTTGAATTCTGTTATCTGGTTATCTAGTTTGCAAGCGCTTTGATTCCAATAGCTCTTGTTTGAAACCAATTGTTAAGTCCTCTCGCATTCTCACCTCGCTTTCTCCTTCCTCTTTAGACATCTTCCAAGTGGCACTGCACTGCGCTTTATCATGGTTCGTGCATGAGAGTATAGTGAATGGACATCGTTTTGAGCTGAATGATTTCAAATTTGAAATGTCTGACAAGGGAATACGTTTGTCCGCCATTTCATCAAATCATGCCCTGATAATAATATCCGTGGATAGCGTAGGAAGATCCAGATCACATGCACGATAATAGCAGTGATTGAGGTTGATGTTTCTCAATGATTCCATTTAGATCGGAGTTCAGGGTTGGAGACCTTGTACAGATCTAGGGTTGCTCAGGGTTGCTAAGAGTTTTTCGTGTTGTTCTGGCTGATGAAACGCATGATTACCCAAATTTCTTGTTCTTTGGTCAATGTGTTAATATGAAGTGTATGATAATGTTAATTCGGGTTGTTATTTATTGCTTAATAACTTGTCGTTTGATACTGTTTTGCTACCGATTCAGATCAGAATGTACATTATATAACGCGGAATTCGTTATTTTGTGATTCCATTATTATAAATAGTTAAATACTACTTCTGGCTTTAGTTGATTGCTTTTTTCACGATATGTATTTGATCTCAATATTCGAAAACTGCAACTAGAGCTCAGTGAAGCGCTGGGATTGATTCCATCTCACAAATCTACTGAATATTGAATAGCAAGATTGAATCATGCAATTCTAATTAGTGCAAATTATGGACGATTATAATAGCTGATTATAATTTCTATACGAGGGCTTGAAACTAATTGATTATAATTGATAATGATTATTAGGTGACGACACTTAATTTTAATTATGTTATGATTGATATCACCTTGCAAAACTTTGTTTTCTAAAGTGAAATATTGCTAATTAGACAATTAGGGTAATTGAGTATTTATAAGTGTTACTTTATTGATGCATTCTTCATCATGTTGTTCTATAATTGCTCTTTCAATAAACCACTTATATTGTTTTACTCTAAACGTCGAATTTTAGTGTTAAAAACATGGAATAGGTATACAATATACATGGGATATACATCCAATTAACATATTTACAACAAATGTTTGAATTTCTCAATACATTTATTCACTTCTCGTTATAGATTCATCATCTACTTGTTCTGAAATTGTTCTTGATTAGTATGCAATGTGATCACTAACTATTTTACTATTCTCAGTTTAGCATGTAACGCGATTGGAATGATACCGAACTACAATGCTTCTGTTATACGACGTGAGTTGGTGTACACATAGCCTAGTACACGTGTACAGTCTACACAGAGCTTAGTACACTTGTACACTGAGCCTAGTACACATGTACACAGAGCCGGTATACGTGTTGACCGAGCCTAGTACACGTGTACACATAGCCTAGTACACGTGTACACCGAGCCTTGCCACCGGTAGTTATAACATGGGTTCAGATCTGTACGTCATGTACAGCTATGAACGGAGGGAGTCAGATTTCTGCTAACATCTATTAACAAAATATGAACTGGTCACGTGGTCTAGCATGAACTGCCCGCACTTTTTGTGGTAAATTTTCAAAAAGATTTTCACGTGCACCATTGAATTCACCACCGAGCTCTAAAAGTACAGGGATTTGCTTGAAAGTTACAAAGAAACGCGCATCCTAGAATGCATTAAAATGTATGTATTCAAAACTATAGATTCAGATTCATTCTTTCTGATGTTTTCAGGTGAAATGCATCTGAATGCATACATCTGATGTATACATTCTGATGTATGTATGATATTATGTGTGTAAACGGTTGCCTCAGAACACGATAGATCAAACAGCTGCTTGACCAATCGATCTGTTATCTTCATACAACCAATATAGTAGTCGGTATTCTCACCAGTAGATAACCTTAACCTCACAAATTATAGTGATGTATGTTGTTCGATAATCATGTACATTGTACACGTCATCATTCCTTGTACGATTTACAATGTACATTGTACACATCACTCATTGTACATTGTTGATTGTACAATGTACCTAAGACTTGTATGTAGTGGTTGACTAGTGTAATCACTCATCGAGCTGTGTATTCTTTGTACCTACACAGTACTCTGTACCCTTATCAGTGTAAAGTGTGTAGTGTGTGCTGTGCAGTGGTGGTTGTATGTAGTGGTTGTATGTACTGTGTAATGGTCGTTTGTATTGGTTCTGTATAGTGGTTCTGTACAGTGGTCGTGTGTAGTGGTTGTATGTAGTGGTTCTGTATAGTGGTTGTGTGTACTGTGTAGCGGTTGTGTGTAGTGGACAGTGGTGTTGTGTAGTGGTTGTGTGTAGTGGTTGTATTGGTCGTGTGTATTAGTAGCGTATAGTGGCTGTGAGTACTGTTTAGCGGTTGTGTGCAGTGGTCGTGTGAAGTGGTTGTGCGTATTGGTTCTGTATAGTGGTTGTGTGTACTATGTACTGGTTGAAGTTCCTAATAGTCAACTTGACAGTGGTTACGGAAAGTTATCAATGTACAGAACACGTAGAACCTGATCTCCGAAAATTCGCAATTTTCTGTTTTCTCGTGTTTCTTCTTTGTATATAAGTTTTACTTCGAAAGCATATCCGTTATGAATATTATTTCCTGTACAAAAATTCATGAAGGTGTAAATTCCATGCCGTATGAATAAGTAGTAGCTTGTCAAACCCAAGTCATTTTGACAAGAATAGAAAAACTTTGTTCTTCGAAATACGACATGTTTCAATGCCCACATTAGATAGAACCAGCATGAAATTCAATCGGTTCATATTAGTGACGTCACCAACAAGTAGGCTGGGATGAGCTCATTGATGACGCACACTATCCTCTCCCTCTCTAGATACTTCGAATACTCCAGTAGTACTAGGTACTGCATGAAATAAAGTCACCAATTTGCCGACATTGCTGGGAAGCATCTGATAATTTGTCCCGTATATTCTTGCGACTGAGTATTGGACGCGAAATCTCTGGGCATTCACTGTCAAATGGGGAGCTGAAATGAAAGCTTGAATTTTAAAATCTCAAATTTGGTGCTCATAAGTCAAAATAATATGTCGAAATATTGCACCAGGGATACGAACATATTGATGAATGTGTTAATTATATATTTAGCTGTAATATAGCGCTCAGCCTCTGACTTAGTGTCTTTATGAATGGAGTTCTTTCAACATAGAGTGGGTGCGGTTATTCAATAGTACACCACAATATGTCTGCATGGCTAAAGGTTCTCCTCTATTTATAATTATTGTTCAATTTCGTAATGGAACCTTCCACGCCACACACCTCTAGCTATTAGCGTGAGTAAATCAGCTCCTACCTGTTTAAAAAGGGATAAATGATGTACCCTGTTGCGTTGTGCGACGGGACATATACGGAGTATTAACTAAGTACTAGCTAACTTTGTACATTTGCATGTTGCGGGATGCACGTTTGATCAGCGTGCTTAACAACGTTTCGCGCGCGCGTGGTGCGCACTTGTAATAATGCGTGTGGTAAATCTTACGTCATCTCAGCAACCATATTTCAAGTAAAGGATGTGAACTGTGAAGTGATTTGTAAACTCAAATTCTACTCAATGTCCCTCTTGTCTTAAGATATAAGAACGGAGGGTAACATATCCATTGAAATTCGTTTGTTCCCTTTTCCTTTCCTTCGATCATAATCGTACCTTTATAATCGTACCTTTACCTTCACTGCGGTTATAGATTAAATCTTTGATTCAATATTTATGCTTCTTTCTGTGTAAGTCTTATTTAATAAAAGTACGATTTTCGTCTAGCCGACAGCCATGGCATACGCTTACCTCTTCAAGTACATTATCATTGGGGATACTGGAGTCGGTAAATCTTGTCTCCTTTTGCAGGTGATCCCTAAGATAATGTTCAATTTCACTTTTGACGAGTGGGTTTTTCATGTGAGTGAAGTTTTCATTCTCATTATTCCCAACTCACCCTATTGCTCGTGTTTCAGTTCACAGACAAGCGATTTCAGCCAGTTCACGACCTAACCATAGGCGTTGAATTTGGTGCTCGAATGGTGTCAATCGAGGGTAAGCAGATCAAACTACAGATCTGGGACACGGCTGGCCAGGAGAGTTTCAGGAGTATCACCAGGTCCTATTACCGGGGTGCGGCTGGTAAGTTCACACCAGTCGAGGTTGGCGGCCATGGGGTTTTCATGGTTTAGTGCCCCCACCCCCCATATCATCGTTTTCTTGGCAGGTGCGTTGTTGGTGTACGACATAACCCGGCGGGACACGTTTGATCACCTGGCTAGTTGGTTAGAGGATGCCAGACAGCACAGTTCCAGCAACATGGTAATCATGCTTATCGGCAACAAGTCAGATCTCGAGTCATCACGACAGGTACTGGGACACTATTATTGTGAGAACAACATCATTGCTGTGTCGGATGAATTTATCCTTACTCTTCCTCAAACAAACACAGACACACACACACACACACACACAGACACACAGACACACATATGCACATTCAAACAAACACGCACAGATACACACACAAACATACATACACACACACAGACAAGCACAGGTACACATATATACACACACAGATACACACAAACACACACAAACATAAACACACACACATACAAACACAGACACAGGCACATTCACACACACACACACACACA
>CAMPET010000345.1:28389-64366 GCA_946803715.1 Beroe ovata
ACACACACACACACACACACACACACACACACACTGACACAGATACACACACACACATACACAGACACATTGGCAGGTGTCCAAAGAGGAAGGAGAGCAGTTCGCGAAGGAACACGGTCTTATCTTCATGGAGACTAGTGCCAAGACTGCTGACAATGTAGAGGAAGCATTCATCGGGACCGCACAGCAGATCAATGAGATGATCAAGGTATATGATGAATGTGGTATATGTGACGAAAAGTTGACCGGGGCAATGAAACGAAGTGTTGTTGTAAATTCCTCAGAATTGCAGATCTCGTGTGTTGAATTACAAAATAATCAGCTCATATTTTAACCAAACAACCTTTCTAACGACAGCCATGTTACCTTAGCACCCGTTTTGACCGTATATCCGTTGACACACTGATATTCCTACAGAAAGGTGTGTTTGATGTGAGTAACGAGGCTAATGGAATCAAGATTGGACCCCAGAACCCTAACGCCGGGTCCTCCATGAACGCAAATTCGGGTCAACAGGGAGGCGGAGTGTGTTGTTAATGAGTGTGTGCGTTTTTGTGTGTGTGTGTGTGTGTTCCCTTCTCCTGGTTCTTAATAATCCTTCTTAATTCTCTATTTTGTTTTCCCATGAATTAATTAACATATTAAAATTGCTTTTTGCAGCAGGACTGAGTGAATTTCCAATAATTTATGATATTTGTGTTTAGCAATAAGTGTAAACTATGTTTCGCAAACTATATAGTATATTGGTAATAGTTTTCGAGGTTACTATAAACATACTGTTAACTCATCTAAAATGTCGGATGATCATGGATAGATAGATCATGTATGGACGCACTTATAATAAGGAACACTTTAACTTACTGACTACTGTATAACTCTCCTAATATTATAAATGTTATGAGGTTTACACTTTATTTAGCCTGAACTCATAACCACCTTTTTGACAGGTTTGATCCGCGTTTGAACAGGTTTGATGTCAGTTTTGGTTAAACTTTCGTACGTGATAACCACACAAAATGCTTTGCGACAGAGTTTCGAGTTATGTTGACAATGCTTCAAACTTGTGTAAATACTATTAGAATGATGAATCAAAACGTGAACACTGCTCTCTATGACTATTGCCTCATTTCGGAGTAAAAATAGGCCCACACGTGCCGACCACAATATTAGCTAGCTAGAACATATGGCTGGACGCACGCATACAAAATTGCAATGTGTTTGCGCCTAAAATGCTATACAAATGACATACGGATTTCGCGCGTCAAAATTTATTGCCACAAGTCAGATTTTTCCCGCGCTCGCAGTGAATGGTCAGAAAAATTGGCACAGAACTCGGATTTCGCAGGCGGTGGGGTTTATTTGCTACGACTATTACAGATTCGTTCACCAAAAGGAGAAGAGTGTCTTAAAACGGTTCTGTTGGGGAAGTGAAACAAATAATCAAGAACTAAGTAATTTCATAAAAGGTTGGATTCAAAGAAAATAAATAAACTCTCATATGTCTTTAACCATAACTAACGGTTTCAAGGCACCTTCAAATCTTGTCTAATATCGCAAGCATACATTTCTACGTCACAGTCATGAAGTGCTGTCAGCAATTAGTGACGAATGGGGTATCCATTCGTCAAACAAGCCTGTTTTGACGTACTGGTGTCAGCGCATTCCATCGCAAGCATTCCTACGTCACAGCTATACAGTGGTGTCAGCAAGTTGTGACGAATAAGGTACCCATTCGTCACACAAGCCTGTTCTGACGTACTGGTGTCAGCGCGTTCCATAGCAAGCATTCCTACGTCACAGCTATACAGTGGTGTCAGCAATTTGTGACGAATGGGGTACCCATTCGTCAAACAATCCTGTTCCGACGAAATGGTGTCAGCGTATAGGTATATAGAGATCGTAAATAGGTAAGCTTTAGCCCGTATTGTCCCTACTTATTTTAAATTTTGTTCTCCCCAAAATTTCAATTTCCAGCGTAGGTTATTAATCTTTCAAGTTGAAAACGGAGCTGCATTCACTACTACATATCCACAGTTGGCTGTCATAATTAAGAGTTCGCTGTCATAAGTTAAAGTGCGCTCCGGCACGCCATAAATGAAGGAATAAAATTGTTGTGTGCACACGTTGCGTCCCCTATTTTAGTATTTTATCTTACTTTTGACCATAATATGTCTATTTGCTCGCAGGACGCCGAGAACACATTGATCTAAAGGTACCTTAGAATGACCGCTGGCAAGCTGCAGTGTTTGATGCTAGCATATAAACAATCGATCAAGTTGGGTCAGAGGGTGCAATAAAGGGTTGTGAAATTGAAAAGTGTCGAAATAACCGCAGAAGTAATAGATAAAAATAAACCAAAATATATCTTCCCAGACTAATAAGAAGGGAAATTGTTATGCAAGAGGGAAATAACATTTGAAAAGTCAAAAAAAACAAACAGTTTATTAAATAGTTCCCTTCAGCAGGTCATTGTGAAAAATTAAAAAAGTTGTACTCATGAGTTAGGGAAGAATTCAATCAAACATTTCCGTTTATAAGACATCAGGTTTTTGACTCCCAATTTTGAAGTATTCTCTCAGAGGACTGAAGAGGTGTCGCAGTGTGGGTACACTCCAAGCTTTACCGAGAAGACGTTGCCGTGAGTTACGGGACATGTTTGCTATGTCTGTGTAGTGGGGCTCGAACCCAAATACTCGCTCAATCTGCGGGGAACGTCAGGTGAATCAGATCCACGTGATAGAATCAGAGTTGTTGCCAGTAAACCTACTTATATTAGACCTAAAGGTCTAAATCTACCTAAATTCTTGGAACTGGAGCATTAGATTGTTTTAGGTATTCTAAAGAGAGGATTTCCCAATCACGCGCTCACCTCAGTGCACCAAAGCCAGTCCCCGTCCCCACTCCCACTTATTTCCACGGGCAGGGTGCCGCCTTGTCGGATAGACCCACAACTCGTTGTAATACAGTTAATCTTCTCAAATCTGTTATAGTAGTGACTTAGCAAATAAACTTCGTATAGATCATCAGGTGGTAATATAAGAGCGCTGGTAATAAGATTGGTACTATAATACGATTCCTTATCAATTCTTCTATTAATTTCATACAGTGTAGTACTTGACTGCGAGCATTGAGTTCGGTCAATCATTTGATAGTGTTGGAACAAATATGACTAGATGATTTGAGCATGAAAACTTGTCTACACAGTATCAGATATAATAAGGCATCATTACAAGATTACATTTACAGGTGTTTGATATTTACCTCCTCAAAACCAATCAGCACACGTCACACGCACGTCACATACACACAAACACAAAAACAAACACACACACACACACACACACACACACACAAATACACCACACAAAGACACACACACACACATATCACTCTCAAGTTGACAACTTGGTGTGAATAATAACCCTGTTCATGAGAATAACCGGATTCTCATGAACCGGTTTTCTGCAGCGTAGAGACTGTCTGAAGTTCCGATACGCAGAGTTTACATACTCCCTGAACTCTACCATTCGCCAATAGTAGAGCAGGGGGTTGATTGCCGCGTTTAACGAGATACTGAGCACATGGGTGAAGCCGGCAACATACATCTTGAACACACGACTTGGTATAACCCGTGGAGGGGGAATTGATCTCTTTTCGGACATGATCTGGACGTACATGTAGATGATACAGTACGGTACGTTGAGAACTAGGTACACCACCGCAAACAAGACAACAGTGACGCCTGACTGATGAGCAACACTCCGAGTGGTAACAGTGGGTACCGGGTTGTTGACAGCTGCTGCACCATGCAACATGTTCCGACGCACAGCCAGGTTATGTCGACTGATCTTGACAGTTGTCATGACAGCACTGACGAGAGTCAATGGTAGGGGTAGGAAAAGGAGGACAGGTATTGACATGACTATGATTGAGTACTTCACTCCTCGCTTCTCCGCAAACTGCGACTTGTTGAGTGCTAGTGCGCACCATTCCTCCTTGTAGTAGTGAGGCACGCTGTAGAAAGTGGGCGTGGTCACCAGTAGGAAGACGGCGTAAATCCCCATTGCCAAGTACAGTCGATATTCTCGTATCTCGGAAAACGGAAGTAGAATCCGCCACGTGCGAGTGATACTCAGCACGGCGACAAGGTACACCGAGTACCGTGTGGAAAAGTTCCAGAGCGAGCCCCAAATCTCCCGAAAAAGGGCGTTGTCAAAGAGGAGTGGCGATCCGTTTGCGAGGTACGAAGCACCGACAAACAGCGTGAGAAGAGCCGTGAGGATGTCTGTCAGAGCGATAACTGAGAAGATCTTAGAGAAGATACGAGACGTCATCTTGTTGAGAAAGAAGTGTAGAGCGACAGAGTTTGATACAGCTCCAAATAGGAAGAGGAAGAGGGTGACAAACCCACCAATCACGAGCGAGTACACGTGGTATGGATACCCCGACATGGTGTTTGTGTGATAGGCTGCTGTACAATGTGGCTTGTTAATTATAGCAGAGACGGGGAGCAACACGCCATAATGTATTGTGTGCCGGCCACTGTCCAGACGTTAACATCACATTGTGACATGTTAATATAGGGGTGTAGGTTAAACGCACAGATAATCAATGTAGTGCGAGAATTCTGTGAACAATGTTCATTGGTCAAGGAACGCACGGTTTATATCTATCACACATGATGTAAGTTCCAGTGTGACAGTGCGTTAATAAGACTAGTAAGATGTCAATGAAACGTTATTAACCGATTTCGAATTAAGGTCAAGTTCCCATAATTGAAAATTAATCAGCGAAGTCAAAATTAAACCAGAAGAAATGGGAAGTTCATTAAGGAACTCAAATGAGCCTGAACATTGTGATATGAAAGATAACACTCTCTATTTCTATTAAAGTGAAGGCTGTCTGTGGGTTAATGACCAGTAAGGGGGCAGGTAAAAGGTATTAATCCAGTATTACATCTGGAGATCGATTGCAAGGCTCAGATACTGGATTAATCTGCGATCAGTATTGCAAGTTATGATGGTAAAGAGATAACAAAAGCCATTGTTGATTATAACAATATTGGGAGAGGACTGTAACAACACCAGCTATAATGAATTGATACTGGAGTTCCCCTTATATAATACCTACGAAGCCATATGTCCCGCACTAACCGCTCACAAGTCGAGTTATTTTTCAAGCCGTTGGCCCCGAGTACTTAAAAGGAATTGGTCTAGACAATTCGTTCATCAAAATTGAATGGTCGATCAAAAGTGAATGGTAAACCAAGCGTCACGAATTCTAGGATAGAAACAGGTATTGAAGCGCGATAGATACAAGAGTGCAGCATGCTAAATGCAATCACATCTTGTGTCTATAATTGTTATCGAGTGATATGCACGGCGAAGGGCGTTTGATCAATATTGAGAAGCTTATTAGACACGCGTCCAATGAGCGTGATGGGGGCCACGCACAATAGTATCCATTGTGCCGCTTCATTGGCTAAAATTGATCGCCACACACACACATATCATAGCTGTTACTCACTATAGTATCAACTTCGCATTAACAATAAATCAAAATTTATCTAACGAGCACTGAAACAATCGAGGAAACAAAACAAAAATGTTTGTGTGTGTGTATGTGTGTGTGTGTGTGTTTGTGTGTGTGTATGTATGTGTTTCGACGACACACAGAGTACAGAGAAACCAGAAATAAGCTACGGCTAAAAGGATGTAGCTGATGCAGTAGCGCACTGCTATTGGCGCAACCTGGCAGAATGCTATCTGTGTCACGCGCGGGCCCACTACCATTACCACCATGACTACCATTACCATGTCACCATGACAACCACTGGTACGACCACCACTATCGCAACTATGATTGAAGCTACAGGTATAGCTATCATCCTAAGACCTATCATAGAATACCTATCATAAGACATAAGTTATTCCTATATAACCTTGCTATTCGACTGCAGTTCGGTTCCAAGCATTCCTGCAGTGTCAGACGATCACTCGGCAGCGGATACACTGATCTTGACATGCCCGGTACATTGCCCCAGAACAACCGTGATCTGAAACGCGTGTCGTGATCTGCCTTCATCTGAATCGGAGCAATAGGTACAGCAACTTGCAAATCATGTGAATCATATAACTTTGCGATTTCAATCAGCAAAACCGGAAGACATCAAAATCTTAAACATTAGACATTAAAATCTTAAAAATTAAAATCATAAATATAAAACTAAGATTATCTGTTGCTGTTTATGGAAGCAAAAAGCAATAATGCTACGAACTAGATACCCAATTCAAACGAGGAGCATAAATACCACTAACAAGTTACTTACCTGTTCATACAGGACAGTTCTCTTGCGTTAACCGTAACTGGATCCGTTTTGAGGAACCGTGATATACATTTCCTGTTCTCAGCTGTCATGGTTACCACATTTTCAAAGAGGAAGAACACGTGTCCTCCACTCCTATAACACGCTTCACGAACATCACTGTCAACATGTTAAACGGGTTGTCAAAACTGTCAAAACCCAGGTAAGCGATGTAAATCTCATGATTATTCGAAAGCTTCTGACTTCATGTTAATCGTATCACTTAACGTTTTGAATTTACTCTCTAAGTCCCAGGAAATAACTTATATTGTGGTGTTGTTATTTGTGGTGATGTGATACTTAACATGAAAGTGTGACTGCAATGAAAGTGTGACTGCAATTATTGTTGATTTAAAACGTTGAAGTAAATCATTTTCATGATAATTTTCAAATTATTGGAGGGTATGATTCTATTCCAGTTACTTACTTCAGTACCCGAAAATACTCAAAGAAGAGTCGTCCAGTCCCTTCGTAAATGCCTTTCCGCAGTGGATTAGCTATAGAAAGTTCGTTACAGGGGCTGCCACCAATCACCAAATCTATCGGTCCAATGTCTCTGATCTGAAGACAAGCGCACTTATGCCTATGAGGCCAATATATAAAACGTTCACTGAACTTGTCCAGTAATTATTATTTAGTCTTGAGAAAACCAACGTCCAACACCAAATATGTACACACAGACTGTTCTTTGCCCACTGGGTAGTCTGCCTACTATTCGCACTGTCTCATTGATACCGGCAGAGTTTGCCAGACCCTACAATATGACGTCACAATGACGTGATAGGTGCAGCACCCCTGCTCCACTAGGTGGATCTTGGGGCGGCAATTCATTTGATACATCACCTTCTGGGGAGTAATATCTTGTGTGTCTCCGATCTGAATGACATGGGGGTGATGTACATGAGAAACGTTGATAGCTTCCTCATCAATCTCACTTGCATAATATTTGCCAATCTGTGGAGGGGGCAAATTAGTCTCAGTGGGAAGGAGATGGTATGAAAGTTGATTATCGAGGATAACGCAACGTCTTGTTCTTGAATACCTGTAACCCCGCACTTTGCAGAGCTAATAGCCCAGTGGATATACCGTCAAAGAGACTAAGAACTCGAATGGGTCTCTTATCGGCTGCAGGCGGTGGTAGAGGGACCTGCGAATCCCCGTGCTGACTGCTTGTCAGCAGCTTGTGCAATTGTTCCTGATGATGAGGATTACAAATTCAGCGATCTACCGTGAGAAGGTCAGTATGAGAGAGGGGGAGAGAGGAATTGACCTGCCAGTCTTCACGGCGTGATAAGCGACCCTGTTTCCCAGAGTCTGAACAGAGGACACAAAGCCAGGACTGTGAAGCCTGGACCTCATCTAGTGCCTCGCGACCACCGACCCTCAGTACACAATCTTTACAGTATCGTCTCCCACACTGTGAGTCTTCACAGGTGAATAGGTCGCCCCCGTTGTTACAAATGCAGCAAAAATAACCTGCAAAGTTGTTTGGGGTAGTACTTTCCGACGAATCAAAATTTCGATAACGAAGAGAATCTTAAATCATCAAACACAATGAATGATATGACCTGATGCATCCTCGCAGAAGAGAAATATGCATTGTAAGAAGAACTCCATACATGAGGAGCAGTAGTAGCAGTCATTAAACAGCGGGTGAGGAAATTCATTGTTGTTCTTCTCCTGACATCCAACACACGAGTCATGATGGGTGTTGCCATCAGGTTCTTCCTGTTCCTCATTTCCCGCTATTTCTCTTGAAGTTATCTCCCGGTCAAAGTAGGAGTCTGTAGGGCGCCACTCTCTGGGTGGTCCACAGGGTGGGAAACCATTCATTGCCCACTCTATGAGTTTGCTGAGTGCAGCTTCATCTATATTGACAGAGTCTGGGGCATTGATTTGAGAGAAGTTGCAGCTGGTTGCAACATCAGATAAAACATCATACAGCGCAACACGATAAAGTCCCTTCCTGCTGGGTTGATATAACTTGCTGAAATGGCAGAAGGGCCGCAAGTCTTTAACTTCAATCAAAGACTTGGTACAGTCCCCAAACCAGTTCACAAGGCGCTCATCAGGATCCCTGGGATAAGGTCTTTTCCTTGGATCTGCAATCTATTGAAGTGAATATCTTTCATTTCTGTATTGTATGAAGGTGAATGCACAGGCATTCAGACAAAATGTGGTAAAAGATTATGCAGGCTGATTTATCAATATCTCTTGATTCCATAAAATTGGCAATTTTGTAACTTGTGATCAATTAATTATTAATAAGCCATCAATGACATCTTCAACTTAAAGGTTGTTTCCAACAAAGATTGATGGCGCTTAACATGTCTCATCGTGTCAGCAAAAGCTAAATAAAGACGGTAAAACTTATGTTTTCTCTCAAGCTTACAATGCTAACTTATGCTACCTTGCACCGTTTTTATGGAAGACCCTGTATCAATCGCATACAAATTGTAATACTATTGTCACAGTAATACTATTGTCCAAACATAAATTGCCTCGAAAACGATCTATTAACGTTTTCTCCTAAGTATGCATATGTATGGGGATGTGATCGAGTGAATAGCACCAACTCTCAAAACAACATTGTGCATACCTATTTTGCATGAAAGTGAAGATATGATGATGACTAAATGTGCATCCTTAACTTATTACCTACTGCATCTGGTGACTGATTTTCTTCTTACAACGGATACGGGTTTCATGGACAAAATTCGTGTGGAGTACTCGTAAATAGTACGTGATAGTGTTCGTAAGTGTATCAAAATGCGTTCGTGGAAGACCCCCTGGCTGTTACTCTTGTCACTTTGCATGTTGTAGGATTTTACCCTACCGTCGGCGCCGCGCAAGTGTCATTCCGCCCTTGCCAGGGATAAAATCCCGCCAGCAAGGGTTGAGTGAAATCCTACAACTTTGCATGTCGTGATATCTTATCAATCTGTAAGACTTTTCTCCCACTCCATAGGTACTTGAACACCAATAAAATCACTTTAGGTAAACATTGTGGAGAGCAGCAAGATCTAAATGAATCACACCAAGATGAGTGGTGTGCAGGTATCATCAGTCCAATAGCTACCTCAGCTTTCGGGGTGTTTATATATTTCAAAACAAAAATATATAGTAGGTCCCGGAAAGAGAGCGGTCAAAACGAAGGTATTATATTTTTATAGCTGCTATACTCTTGCACTGTGAGCACGAATATCAGAAATATTGAGCGTGCAACTTTAGCGGATATAATGCCCGTAGAGTATTATAGTCAACATAATCACCTGCATGTGCGATCATGACAATGCACAATTGACAATTCCACTCAAATCTGTACTTTAATATCTTGTCAGACAAACAAACTTCCTCTTCATAAAAGTTCATTGATAACAGATCTGACATCTTCTAATTTAGAATTTCAAAATTAACAGAAATTTTCATAAGATCAACTTACCAAACCAGGCCACCACCCATAATGAGGTAACTTTCCAAAAACAAATAATCCTATTTCTGTGTAATCTGCTTCATAACTTGCACGTTTAGGTAGTAATCCAGACTTATGTGGTGATGAAGCTATCTCAGGATTCAATTTTCTTTTTCTAGATGGAGTATCACTTTCATCATCTTTGGTCAATAGTACACACCCATCAAATCCTTGTCTTGCCCAATCCAGTAATACATTCCGTTTATTTTGAGCTATCAATAGATTGGGACTGTACAATTCTGCAAAGCAATGAATACTATCAACAATTCCTTCTTGATACTTTTCATCCATATCGAGTAAGGTGAAATCAACACTGCAGCCATAGTTCAAAAAGGATGTCAACATATTTTTGGATGTGACAATACTCTGATGATCAATGAAATTATAACAATCAACATTGTGAGGTCCTTGTATTTGTAATATCCTTCCAGGGTACCAAACATGGGCTTTTCTGATGAATACAAATGTTCCCTGGATCATTAAACATGGTCAATTATAACACAAGTAATGTTGAGAAAGTGTGAACCCTTTATATAATTTGAAGTAACCTTATAACCATCTAAATTCTAAGTTAATGGGCATATATACTTCTCTCAAATCCAGAGGGTATAGGACACGTTTAAAGTGATGATTGAAACCATAATTCATTTCCATGATTATGTGTCTTTCAATGCAATGTATGATTGCAACCCTTTGATCATTCTCTGGTAGATAAATAAGTGAATGAATATGCTTCAGATGATTGAACATTATAGACAGTGATACAAAGTCAATTTAATCAAACCCACCCACTTTTTCACCACAAAAGTGTATGAATAAATAAGGAAATTTATATTGATGACACATCAAGATAAGTCTGCCATTACATATTAGTATTACCTACTGGCAAAAAGGGTTCATAGAAGGTTCTCACAATAAATATTACTAATATAAAGGTTGACAAAGGTATGGCATGACTGCAAAAGTAGAAAATGGACTAGAATGGTTTTGAGTGAGTCATCCTACGTGGATTGACAAAAATTGAAATTGCAGCATGTGACAAGTGCTGTAAAGCTGCTAAATTCCGCCCTATCGTCGGGGCGGATTGAAAATCGCGCGCACCGACGGTAGGGTAAAATCATACAATGATGCAAGCCGCTGAAAATAAGTTTGAGCCGCGCGCGCGCAAAACGAAATTCTCGACAGGGTCTATCATCGACATCGATCAACAAACACTCACTTGACCTGTTTTTCGTGCGCGCCGCGCGCGAGAAACTTGTAGGATTTTACCCTACCGTCGGTGCGCGCGATTTTCAATCCGCCCCGACGGCAAGGGTAGGGTGAAATCCTACAAGCGAGAAACAAGTCAGGTAACATTTGACAAAGAGTTGTCGCGTCGACCGTCAGCAAGGGGTTGAGCGCTAGCGATGCGCGGTGAGATTTCCGGGCCTATCGTATAGAGGCAAATCACTGACAGCGCGAGCGCAGCTAAAGAAAACTATGTGATGAAAAAATAATTTTTAGACTAGCTTATTATCATGTGTAATGTTGTCTAGCGATGCTAGACCGCTGATGCAAGCCGCGAAGCGGCTTGCGTCAGCGCGCGCGCGCGCGCAAAACGAAACTCTCGACAGGGTCTATCATCGATCGACAATGAGTAATGTTTTGCAAACTATAATGTTTTGAAACTTTCAGTAAATTTGTTGTGGATGTCTACAATGTTCAATCATCTGAAGCAAATAATTTCAAATTCAGTTCATTTTATATTTCTAAGTGGCGAATTAACCAAACAATTTTTTGAATCTTTATGTTTTATTTAAAGCTGTATTTTATTTGACCATAGTTTAAATTATTACACTGTTTTTAAGTTGATAATAAGTTTTTAAGTTGATAATCGTATTACATTGGTTTGTATATNAGATTTTGACCAGAGTACATATGAATGAAACTCAAGAGGTACAACACATTGATCATAGATACTTTACATACCCCACTAATTGCAACTGACAGTTTTGGAATTAAAACTTATAAACTGAAACTCCATCTTCAGCATCTCTGTGAGAATGCACATCATCCCCAAATTTGATTGTATTAAGCAGTGTTTAATGTTTCAAACATATGAACACCACTTTTCACATTCAAATTTGAGGATTCTTCATGAAAGGATATATTTCAGAAAAGAAAGATTCAATCTGCAAGACTTTTCTCTCTTCTTGAAGATATATCAATTCTAACTCCGTACTTGAAAACCAACAAGATCACTTTAGGTAAACATTATGGTGAGCAGCAAGATCTATCAGGTAGGCCCCCCCTGGTACCAGGTAATGCACTGTGAAGTGCAGTGACCACCTGCCTAAAACAGTCTTTATCTTCACTCCAGCATCAAGAAATTAAGTAAGACACTTAGCGGAGAGAAGTAGTGGATCAGCTGATGGATCCGGAGAAATTTGTGTCCTTTTACATAGCTTATTAGAAATGTGAAGTGGCATGCATTAAGATCTAATACTTCATCTTGAGAGATGCTTATCCTGATTAACAGGGTTAAAACCTACTTCATAAAAAGATATATTTTAGAAAAGAAAGATTCTCACGGAGATCCTAAAGATAGAGTTTTAGTTTAAATAAGTTGATAGGACCAAATTAAATCCGAAACTGTCAATTGATTAGTTGGGTGTGCAGTAAGGTTTGATTTGTGGGGAATGTGTCATACCTCTTGAGTCTCAGTTCATTGTACTCATCATGACATCATCAAAGTTGTAGTTGATTAAGTAGTTTTGATTAGCTTAAATTGATCATATCTTGCTCTGCTATTTCTCAAAAACGGTGAGAATAGATAGCTGCTAGAGAATGGTTTTTGGTAGATTCCATAATTAGTTTTCACTGTCAACACAAAATCCAGGGAGAAATCAGAAATGCGTTACACATCTGATGATATGGATGATTATCTTAAAGATTATTCTTTCAAACAGAGTTTGTTTTATACAAAATGTTTGCTACGTTGTTGCCGAAAAAGAACCGTACGCTGTGAAAGCGGTTTAAAGAGAAATGCGTGTTTCACCGGGGAACGCTCTTGACAGCCAGATGAGCTGTTGCGAACTCCGGTTCTCTACAACCACACATCACATTTCAATCACCTCACTCTTACCCCACTTTCTTATTCCCTTAAAAATTTGAGAACTATCCTCTTAAAGAATGCAATACTTAATAGTCACATCATGATCTATCCAATTTCAAAATACATGGACATAATCGAGTATATGGAGGACTTGATATGAAGAAGTGTGAGGTTTCGATTTGAAAATGTGATATTATACATGTACTTACTAATACATTTTCAATTTCAATTTCAATTTCAAATTTCATAGCTTCAACCATTATAATTGCTATCATGAATGTTTTTTTCCTAGAAATGCTACACTCTAGATAATTAAAAATGTCACTTTTTAGGTTATGGCAGATCCGGTTAAGTTTACATTCAAGAAGAAATCAGAGAGACCGATTGTTCTAGAGAGAATTGATCGTGATGATGAAACAGAATACATAAAGAGCACAGCTGTTATTGCTGAAAAGCCAAAAAAACGAAAGCATCTGCTGATCCCTCATAAAGGGAACTTATGGAAACCAGGAAGTAATATTGATGATCTTACCAAAGAGGCAATCACCCAGCTTGTTGGCAATCCTAATGATAATGGTAAAAGTTTGCCTGATGCCATTGTAACTTCAGAAGAGAAAACCTCATCTCTCAAGTTTCCAGGAGTTATTCCTCAGAAAGAATCATCTGTTGATGACTATGAGGAAGTTCCTGTCACTTCATTTGGAGAAGCCTTAATGAGAGGAATGGGTTGGAAGAAAGGTCAGGGCATTGGTCGAAAAAGGAAAATTGTTGAGCCTATTGACTTTGAAAACAAGAAAAGAACACTTGGTGTCACCATTCATGAGGAAGAGTTTGGAGAAGCAAGCAGGATTTTTCACGAATTTAAGCTAGGTGATTATATTGAAGTCCTTGGGGGTCAAGATAAAGGGAAACATGCCAAAATTTTATCATTGTCATTAGAAACCTCAAGATGCATAGTGAGATTACCATCTGAAGAAGTGGTAGATTTAGCACTGATCAATATAACTAAAGGATCTCGAGAGGAATACATGAAGCAGAGAGATCATGATCAAACTGATATTGATTTGTTCAACAAACCAGTTGAAGGTACAAAACCAGTAAAATGTAATGGAGATTCTTCAAAGGTTTCTACCAAAGATACAGTTCTTAAAGAATCTTGGCTACATCAAGATTTGAGAGTTAGAATAGTTTGTCAGAAATACTTCGGAGGAAGATACTACTGTAAGAAAGTTGATGTGGTAGATATGATTGATTCTATGTTCTGTACTTGCCGTGACGCAAATGGAAAGCTTCTTGAAAATGTTCCTATTTCTGTTCTTGAAACAGTGATCCCCAAACAGAAGGGTAGCTTGGTAATGATATTATCTGGTGTTCATAGGTTAGAGCTTGCAGAGCTCGAAGAAAAAGACTCTAGGAAAGAAACAGCAGTATGCTTAACTTTGGTTGACAGAGATGTTATTTCAGTTCCATTTAGTCAAGTGTGTCAGTACATTGGGACATCAGTAGTTTAGTTCTCCAGATGAAAAAAACTGTATTTTCAAATCATATGTGCTAATCATATGTGCTGTGCAATGAAATAACTTTTTACTATGGAACTGTTCATGCTATGTTGTCATAGGTGTTTTGACAAGTGGAAACGACAGCCCAAGGATAAAATTGCGCCATTTTGCACTTAAATTGCGCCCTACTCAATTTGCACCCAATTGCGCCCAATTTGCGCTTAAAGGGCCCTTTTTTGACTGAGCGCAATTTGGGCGTAAACGTTGTGCCCAATTGCGCTCACATTGCACTCAATTGTGCCCATTTGCACCCAATTGCGCAAGCTTCATGCAATTTGGGTGAAATTTGAGTACAATTGGAGGCAATTTTAGCCTGTCGTTTTCACTTTCGGTGTTTCGACGTGTGTTGTTATAACCAGCTTTTGTTCTTTATTGTTTAAAATACGTTCTGACCTCCTCAGTATAAAAAAAAGACTTTTGTTATCATATTTGTCGTCTCTTACTATCAATGTATTGATATTCTCCTCTCCCCAATCAATTATTTTGTTTTCCAAAAAGGCATCGGATTAAGGATAGGTAGAAAAGATGGGCA
This sequence comes from Beroe ovata, assembly GCA_946803715.1. Taxonomy (NCBI): domain Eukaryota; kingdom Metazoa; phylum Ctenophora; class Nuda; order Beroida; family Beroidae; genus Beroe; species Beroe ovata. The sequence continues at coordinate 43,411 of CAMPET010000345.1, forward strand.
AAATATATGAATATTGAACTCAATGCGGTTGTTATGATTTTGAAAGCCCTCCTTCAGCCTCACTCAGGTTCCACCCAACGCCAATAGAGGCCCCTTTTTGCATTTTTTTATTTGATCAGCCAGTCCATCCCTGAGCACTAATTTAATGCTGCAATTTGGATAGGTTTCAAGTGAGCATATTCAAGTGAATTAGTTTCAAATGAATCAGTAGAGTCACCTTATCTATTGCAATCGATGATAGAAACGAAATTTTGATCGAAATATCCCTACTTTCTCTGATATCATAGTAGGCAGGGAAATAAAATGGTTTCCCAACACAATGCAAACACAATTCTTGTTTAACCTTGTAATACCTACTATGAAGAATTTTGAAATTAGTCTACTTAGTCTATGAAAAATTTTAACTAGTAAGTCTAGTTCTATACCTATAAGTATATTTCTACTTGACTATGAAAATTTCACATTCTTTCATAGTTACATACCTTCTTATATAATCACTGATCAGTTGTTGATTTTATGTTTCCAATCTTTTCAATTACGACAATTTTTCAGGGATGAAATCCTGCAATGAATAATCAAAATCAGCAAAGAATAAACAACAATCCTTCAACTTCTTTTCATGCACCTAATTCCCAAAGCATGGATCTCCTCCAGATACAACAACAGCAACAGCAGTATTTTTTGCAACAGCAGCAGGAATATTTTTTACAACAAAAGCAGCTCCAGAAGCAGTTTGAGCGGGAAGAGTTGAGAAATAGATTAAAGAATATGAATGTAAAAACTATGGGCGCTCCATTGTCGCAAATTTATTCTCACGGATTCCAGAGCCCAAGTGTACCATATAATCCCTACAATCCAACCACTTTGGTCAAAGACAGTGCATCAATTAATCAATATCAATCGTCTCCAATCCAATCCTCTCAGCCTATCCAAGAAAATTCTAGACACACTTCGAAGTTTGTGTCCCCAGCATGCAATTCCTCATCTACAAACTTATCCACACAGTTACCTCGAAATTCGCCAACCATTGCCACATGTTATCAAGATAATTTAGTAACAACACCCGAGGATGAATTTGGAGATTTTACCTTCTCAGGTGCCCATGTTCAGAACCGGGTCGGCTCTGATATTCGGATTCATGAAGCTGCACCTACCTCAATTCACAATGATCTATTATCTTTGTCTGATAAAGTCAGTACAAACGCCTTCACTGATACGTTTAACGGAAGCACAATGTATCTTGACTTAGGAGCTCCCCTATCAGACCAATCATTGCAGTTAGCAAGCTCCACAATGAATGGTAACCCTGCTAACTATGTCCCTGGGTCGCTTACCAATGACGACTCTGATGTGTTTCATTCCGTGGAATTCTTTTCAAATCCCCTGAAGACAGAGGAAATTTCCGATATCAATTCGTCTGAATCTGATAGTCTCATTCAGTTGTCATCGAACAGTGATATGCCTCCACAGATGATTCCCAAAGTCAACTCGAAACATTTTCAGTCGTCTGATATTGCAGTAAGTCAGTCCAGTAGATCTGCTGACTGGAGGAAACTTGATATTGGTGATGTGTTCTCTAAAACCCCAGAAGATTTTCGTGCATCATTTACAACCTTATCAGATGATATGAGCAATTCATTTGCAGAACCTTTAGAAGATGTCGAAAGTTTCTCAGGGAAACCCTTTGGAAACATTAATGGATTATTTGTGAAATCCTCAGAGGATATTGAAAACTTATTCCCAAAACCTGATGATGCCATGTCCAAATCGTCAGATACTGGTTGTCTGTTTGCAAAATTTCCAGAGGCAAAATCTAATGCCTCAAAAATCAGTTACTCCATTTTCCCAACATTTATACCACATGAGTTGCAAAATAACAAGGAGAAAGATATTTTTCCTTATGATAAGTCGGTTTTGAGTACTCCCTCATTCGATCCTATGAGTCGATTGTTTTGCAGTAATGAAAATGAATCAGAAACCAATGATTTGGAATGGTCAGATTACCAATCAACCAATTCAAAATATGATGAAAAGAGGCATGTTTTGAAGCCCCTGTCTCCAAGCTCGTTAGAACTACCGACATTGTACAAAGACATAATTGAGTTTTGTATTACGTCCAGTGGGGTTATCGATGTGAGTAAAGTCTATCAAGTCATGCTCACAGATGAATTAACGATATCAGATATACAACCACTCATGGAGCAATGTAATATGATAAGCAGTCCAAAAGAAAAAGACTTGATCAACCTGATCGGACTTGTTGGTATGAAGCAAAGTGGCCATATGACTCCTTTGGTTCATCAGCTTAGATATGATAAATTACTCACCCCTAAAGTGAATTGTTCTATTTTGCAGAGAAGTAAACCAGTAAAGGAGAAGAACCAAACATTGCTTTCATTTGTTGAAACCAAGTCATCTGATATTGGTTCCGGGATCGCGCCTTTATTCGAATTGGGAGATACATCTTCAAACAATATTATTCCGTCAACTTTATCTAACTTTGAATTACTCGATTTAAACCAAGAAAATGATAACGTTGAGTCAAACAATGGGGGGCTTCTTGGGATGTACCCAAGCAATGAAAATCAATTCTCTGTGCCTGTTATATCCAGCGAGTCTTCAGAGGAGTCAGTAAATGTTGCACCTGTTTTCGATTTTAGTACCTCGTACACGAAAGATTTGGCATCTGCACCACTGAAGAAGAATAAAGCAGGCGAGGAGGGCAAAGACAAATCGCTTATCGCATCAAGATTGGGTCGAGTTGATGATGTGCCCTTCCCATCTCTCAAAAAAACATCAAAGCAGCAAGAGGTTATTTTATTGGAAGGTCCTCACATATCATCCAGTCCGAATTCGACAAACGCGTTCTTCCAACCACATTCCATGGGCAGGAATGAAAAATCACGTTTTTGTGAGAAAGAAATTGCATCTGAATTTGCCCAGTTTCCTGAACTGAATCACCCATATAAAGAAAGTAATGATTGGGGAGACTTTGGAGTTGCCATACCGGTTGAAGATAACGTTCTAGGTGATTTCAGAAATTCTAAATCCAGTTATTTAGCTTTTCAAGAACCAAAACAAGAGAAAGAACCTGCTAATCACAAAATTCCGGTTGCAAAATTGGATGAACCACCTCCTCTTGTGGATAATGATGAGGATGACTGGGCTGACTTCACTCATCCAGGTCACAATTGGGATATTGATCATGGTGAGATAAACATCTTAGTAAAGAATAACATTGGCACTAAAAACAGATGGAACATTGGAAGCACTCCTATAACTGAACCTAATGAAAAGTTTGCTAACTTTGACGATGAAATTCTGAATGACTCTAATCCTGATTCAGCATCATCTTTAGCAACTGAGGAACCAGTGTCAGTAATGAGTGAACTGCAATTCGACAGCAGCAATTCAAAACGACAATTCAAAGCTAAAAACTTTGACATGCTTGATCCATCTGTTGATGACACTAAAGATGACACTGCAGAAAAAGTTGTCACGGATATCAAAAAAGAAGAATATTCTGAAAAGCAAGGTGATGTAATCAATGAATCTGATGAAAGATATGTGAGCAAAGATGACCACAATGTTGTTGATGTTATCTGTGATGAAAAACATGAAATAGTCGAGTCATTGAAGCTCCAAAACTTACCTCAAAAAGACCTTGATGGATTTTGGAATGACATGGTTGACTCTCTGGGGCCAAAGGTCGAAAGTTTCCAGCCTTTCAATTTCGACTTTGATGGAACCCAAAACATAACTTCAGATGCAGCTGCAGCTGCACTTGAATACCAAAGCTATGAATCTGTTAACTATAAAAACTCTGTTAGCTATGATGCTTTCAAGGATGATGATTATTCAACAGAAGAAGACAGACTGGGAGCATGGAGCAAGTGTTTGTCATTAATCTTAACAATACTATTAAACTGTCACAGCATTCTTGGTTCTTCTAATTCATCGCTTGTTCATCAAGAGATTCTGCAATCAGAGAAGGGGAGTTGCTACATGCAATGCTGCACTGAAGTGTTCAAAGTAGCAAGTAGGATAAGCATATCAGGAGCTTCTGAAGACGGAATTCTCGAAATATTCAAAGAAATAAAGCACACCTGGACACTTATTTCCGAATTACTTGATGAATTCACTGTCCTACCAACTTTGCGTGAATTCAATCTTAAGCCCCATAGTTCTCTTGACGTGATTGCATGCAAAAACTGTAGCATATGCCTTTTAGATACTGAATCTGAAACTTCGTCTCATAACCTTGAATATAACGGTAAATTTTACCATGTTTCTTGTGCTAACTTTTGGATCAATTCTGTGAATCCGTTACTGCCAGATTTGAAACCTGTCTGTAATACCTAATGATGAACCTAAATTGATGAAACCATAGGTATTAGGTACCTATACCATTTGATTACAGCATCTGCAATGTAATCTTTCTTCAGCTTTACATGTTATGTAACAGATAGGAAAGACGTAGGTTGTGGATCTAAAATGGGTGTCTGATGCATGACTCACTAGGCAGACTTGACCTATTCAGTTCATTACTTAGTTCTGCCCAACATTTAGATAGTAGATATCTAAATTTTGTATTCAAACATTCATTGGTTGATAATAAACATTCTCTGCATTTTTAAATTTTGATTATAACCGTATTCTGCAATTTGGACTTATGATTTTGAACAAATTTTTGTTTTATTTGAAAATTATTATCGCGATGAATTGGCTGATAAATTGAATGTTAATAGTTTTATTGCACTTGTCTTCATATAGATTTTTTCTCAGAAAATGAGATAGTGAATCTAAGGAATTAGATTAAGATAAGGTCTTTGCAATTTCTTTAATGTCTAAGCAACCTGCAGTTGTTAGGTTGAATCCAAACTGTCATATGATTCATTGATTGGGAATGATCTCAGTCAATTTTTTTCCGTGATGATTGAACGTATCACAACTTTTCATAAGGAGCAGTTCTTGCAAATCGTTCGGTTTTCTCATTTTTGCAACAGATTCAGATATGATTTATGAATGCTCCAATGATGACTGATGAGCTATTTTCATTTGATACCTTGGTTAATTATAAGCAATTTTATTTTTCTAGCATGGCGCTGTCCTTATGGTTGTAATACCTTGCAATATTCCGATTGAATCTTCAGGAATGGACGGTGAGCAACACAATCATGAGCAGGAACAACGGTTCATTTATTTCAATCCAAATTTTTGCATCAATAATATCAACGTGAAAGAGTTAGTAACAAGAGCCAGGAGTAGTAGCATGAATGTTCCTTATCGTGAAGAATCTATTGAATCAGTTGGTTTCTTGCCATCTTCATCAAACCCAGCATTATCTAGAAATCAAGATCTATCTCATACACCACCACGCATAGCTCTCCTTCCTACTCCAAATGAACCGCCTTGCTCAACATTCAATACCTTTATGCGTCTTGAGCAAGGTAGAATTCCTAGGGGTAATGGCCTAGCTGATTGTGATCCCTGGTATCCAAGGAATCCATCCTATGCAAATAACTTGCTCAGTCTCGCTGCTGACTATGCTATTCGTCCTAACCAGCCTGTTCGATGTCGACTTCCGCCTCTTTCCAAAACTGATCTTTTTTCAAGAATGGAGAAGCTGCATCGACAGGGAAAAGTCAGTCAGCTTTTGAAGTTTAGCACACATGTGGATAATTTCATGAAGTATATGAAAATAGTCAAGGATCAAATTGAGTTTGATGAACTTCAAATCGACTATACTAAGAATCAGACCTATGCAGAGTGTAGACGAAAACGGGACATGATGAAACGGCTCAATGTTAACAGTTATCATTACGTTAACGAGAATGTTGTCGAGGACCTTTTTGCTCGGGCTCAAAATCTGAGGTGCTTCAAAAAGAAATTGAGGGCGGAATTAGACATTTCCAAAGTAGATACATCAAAGCTCACTAGTAAGCAGCGGAAATTCCTTTTCATAAATCATGTCTACAAGCAAGGGAAGAACAAATTTAACAGATTGAAAGATACTCCGGATCAGCCTGAACTTGTTTCTGTCAGTAAATTCAAAGCCATTTCAACAGATTCTTTAGCTGTCAAGCAAAGGAGCCAAGCATCTCTCCGATATAGGCGAACAAGTGAACCATTCATCCAAGACTGCAGGTTTTACATGACAACTGGTAAGTGCAAGTTTGGCGTTAGATGCATCCGGAAACACGATCCTTCGAAACTGCCAACCAAATTGAAGAAGGCTCTTGCCAGAAGACGTTCAAGATCCACATTCACAGTGAACAACACTGCAAAAAACAAGACGTTGCTGTCACATAAGATTCGTGAATTGTCCGTCAAAAACACCAAGACTCAGCAAGGTATCACGAGAAAAAAGACTTCACCCTTCAGAATTGATTATAGGTTCATCAACAACGCAACCCTTGGCCCAACTAAGATCAGCATGAATAAGAAGCTGGTGAGAAGGGCTCTTATCTGGAAACGGAAAACAGCCTTGCAGAAGAAGCAGGACTGTATGTTCTTCATAAGGCGAGGAAAATGTGTTTTCGGGGATGGTTGTAGGAAACGACATGACGTAGACAAAGTGGCTCTGTGCAGCAAGTTCATATTCGGCAACAATTGTACAACTAAGAACTGCCCTTACCAGCATAAGGTTATTAGATTTAGAGTTTTATCTGACATTCCCCCGTCAATGTGAAATTGTACCTATTTTTGATGAAGCATTGACATCAAAATATCATCTTTCCGATTTTGCAACTTGATCAGTTGATCTTATACTTTATATATGTTCCAGCTTGTGAAAGAAAAGATGCCGATCTGTCTCTACTTTTACGTTGGGAAGTGTTCCAAAGACGAGTGCCCTTTCCTTCATGTTAAACTGGGAACTGATGTGTCAGTGTGTGAACGTTTTTCTGCGGTGAGTAGACTACCAATCTTGCTGAATTTCAAGTTTTTTTTCCTTTTATTTTCATTCTTTACACATTAATCTATCCTCTCTTCCGGTATCACCTAGTTATTTAATTTGCTTCTGCTCTTCTCCCAATTGTAGGGACACTGTGACAGAGGGTCGAGTTGCGGGAAGCGACACACCCGCGATTGTGAGCACTACTTTGAAACTGGTACTTGCTCCTCCCCAGCAGAGTGTAAACTCTCGCACGAGAAGAGGTTAAGAGGGGTGTTAGAGGAGAGTGCAGGTAAGTGCACGACACTGTAAAATTACCTCATTATCTTCATATCTACCCAGCTATGATAGATAGTGAAGCCTATTATCATAATACCAGATCTAACACCCTGTTTTCCCTGGTTTGTTCGGTGTCCTCTGACCGCCAGATGAAGCTAGGGAAATAAGGAGAATTTGGGAGACAACCTATGACATAGAGAGGTAGTGAGTAGGTGAAGTGAGGGGCAATGATAGAGTGAGGGAGAGTGGAGAGGAGAGAGAGCTAGGAGAGGAGAGCTAGGAGAGGAGATAGAGCTAGGAGAGGAGAGCTAGGAGAGGAGAGCAAGGCAAGGTGGAAGCAGCAAACGAGGTCTCTTCCCCTCTACAGATACAGACACTGACAGACCTTACTTCGAGGGAGACGATTTCATTCCCATTGGAAATTGAACAATGAGTGAAGCAGGTTTTCCATCGATATTGTAAAGACCTATTTGCTAGCATCCTCCGTCTTTCTTATATACTGACATTGCTACAGTAACAATGCTTCTGAGCACTTCATAAATAACGGCTGATATTAATCCCATAACAAACAGAGGGAACGGAACGGTTACAGTGGAACGGTTACAGAAGTTGGCGGCTGTTTACAGCTAGCACATTGGGTGTCCGTTGAGATGGTGACTTCTGACTGGTCGGCAAAGCCATCACATGTTGAGGGTAAGTATAGATATATTATATTCGCTGTTCACTCAGTACCAAAGAAATGCCCTGTCAAAAATGCATTCATGTCATTGTGATAGTGTAAGTTGAGATTGGTCGAGCGTGACGTGTGTCTTGACAGCTGATTAAGTTTCTGTTCAAGTTTGAAATTCATGAATATGTTGTTATAACAGGTTATTTTGATTCCCAAAAGCACATGTCACAGCTGTCCACCAATCTTAAGCGATCAAAAGTGGTCTACTTTCCACGACGTTCCAAACCGTTGAGTGAACTCTTGAAAAAACCGTGAAATATAAACTTGTGTAGTTGGATCGTGGAAAATGGATCACACTCATTGTTATATTTTGAAAATATTAAAAACCTTCATGCATACTTTGGAATGAATATCAGCTGTCCAAATTGTTTGTTGGCTGTTTTTGGCAGCTCTGAAGGTTCATTGCTGATAGTTGGTGCGCTTTCGCCCTTCCGTAATAGCCAAAATAGTAAAAAAGTGTAACAATCGGAGATTTTATGTCAATATTTTGTATTTCCTCAGAATAAAACACCTGAATCCACTGCAACACTCATGTTTTACTGCTTTTTGACAGTGTTTTCCAAAATATTGACTGTGAATTGGTGATCTAGGCTCACAAATTTACCAAAGGGACTTGACTGTCAAATCTTATCTCTAATCTCCTCTGATTAAACCATCTCTTTCATAGATACACTGCAAAAGTACAAATATTCGTCAGTTCAGTTTCCATATCACTCAAGATTCACACTATAACACTCGTTATACAATTTTATACAATACACTAACCCATGTGATCTTGTTATAGTAATGTACAAAGTACACGTTATATCATGGGTCGAATTGTGACAAGAAGTTATTCACAAAGGCAAAGGACAGACAAGGTACAGTATTATGCAATGAACAATGTATTGTATACAATTCAATGTACCATGTATAGTGTATGGTTTGTGTATATTGATATTTCGGCGTACTTTGCATTGGCAGTATAACTTGTATGAGAATACCTGTGTTATTAATTGAGTAATTGCTATGGACTTGAACTCCCTAGCATTGTGTCGAGTCTAAAACAGTAATTCTAATCATTTGTTTGTTTAGGAAGATCGGCCAGACGATTCAATCTCCAGTCTACACCTTAAATCCACCCTAACTGGGAAAATTGGGCATAGACGGAAGAGAATGCCTACAAGGAAAAGGTAATCACTGATTTAGCGATAGAATTCAATTTCATTCTGTATTAACCCGGATACCACGGTCACGATCTATTTGCTGCGAATGATGTCATCCCTGATCTCAGTTATACTAGCATGTGACGTCAAATGTACTTTTTCAGCACTCTAAAATTTGGTAAATTGTATAAAAAGCCCATCGAAAAAGCATTTACTGTGTTCGTTTTGCGCCGCGCGCATTATATCGGGAATTCTCAAGTAATTACATCTCAAGTAATTACATCTCAAGTAATTAATCCATGAAGTGAATGAAATGAATGAGTCGTCTCAGTGACTGGTGTCAGAGGATTCATAGGGATTCCTACGTCACAGTAATGTAGTGATGTCAGCAAGTTGTGACGAATGGGCTCCCATTCGACACACAGGCCTGTGCCCTGTTCTGACGAAGTGGTGTCAGCAAATTCCTTCACATGCATGCATTCCTACGTCAAAGTTATGTAGTGGTGTCAGCAAGTTGTGACGAACGGGCACCCATTCGTCACACAGGCCTGTTCTGACATTGTGGTGTCAGCAAATTCCTTCGCATGCATGCATTCCTACGTCACATTTATGTAGTGGTGTCAGCAAGTTGTGACGAATGGGTACCCGTTCGTCACACAGGCCTGTTCTGACGTGGTGGTGTCAGCGCATTCCATCACATGCATGCATTTGTACGTTACAGTTATGTAGTGGTGTCAGCAATTTGTGACGAATGGGTGCTCATTCATCACACAGGCATGTTCTGACGTACTGATGTCAGGGGATTGCGTCGTCATAGATATCTTGTTGTGACCTTCGAATGGATGGCGCCCATTGCACTCCATTCGCTGGTGATATGTATAACGGGGTACGCCGTGTACACACTGGGCGTACACTGTAGCCCATATTTTAAGTGTCTTCCTGAGGTTACTTTTATGTTTAGGCAGAGTATTTCAGTGCTTCTTCTCACGCGAGTGACGCCTCACTGGAGAGAGCTGATAAAGTGGAATCACAACAAGAAACATCACAACAAGAAACATCACAACAAGAAACATCATTCAACGAGACATCATCACAAGAGTCATCACCGGAGGGAACATCACAGCCAGAGGGCGTATCCTCGACATCTACTCCAGATCCCAACAACTCACAAGTATCGATCGAAGATCCTTGTCCGAGCAACACCTCAACCGAAGAGAAATCTGAGATGGAGTGTTCAATATGCCTCAACAAACCACTCCATCCTGTCAAACTACCCTGTCACCACATATTTTGTTATCTCTGTATCAAGGTCTGTATTCTTATCCTCCTTGTCCAAGTTGATTCTATGATTGCCACTCTTTTTCTCGTCTGATCCCTACTACAATCGCTTCACCCTGCATAATTAACCACTCTCAGGGCGTGGTCCAGAGTTCTGTGGGAACCTGTGCGTTGTGCCGAGCTCCCATACCCCGGAATTTCATCTTCAGTCCTGATGTGGTGGAGGAATCTTCACAATCAGAGGGAGAGGAAGAGAGAACGAGACATACCTGGTTTTATGAAGGTTAACATTGCTACCCATATCCTAAAAAATTCTGTCTGTCAATCATTTGATCCTAGTGTCATAGGCAACTCGGAATCACTGAAAATCCTGCCGTTAGTCCGAACCACTATAGCCCTTGTACAATGCCAATAACGTTGATAATGTAGTCACTAGTCACTACATTGTCAACGTTATTGACATTGTACTGTCTGCCACATTGTAGTGTCTGCCACAGGTAGAAGTGGTGGTTGGTGGGAATTTGACGCTAGAACGGCAGATGACATTGAGACTAAGTATAATGAGGACACAGACGAACCGAAAGTTCTGGAGTTGCTCATTGCAGGATTGATCTTCATCATTGACATTGATGCCATGGTGAGACGAGATCATTGCTCTCAATTCATGTGGGGTGAGGGGTCGTTTATCAGCTCTCCCGATGTTTATATTTGTGATTTGTTTAGGTTCAGAGACGGAAGAATGCGCCTCAAATTCAGAGACGATTGAAGAGGGATGTGAAGCACATCTCTGACAAGAAGGGTGTGGCAGGCATATCAAATAAGAAGAACCCGAGACGCCCCACAGCCACTCACAACAGCTCTGACAACAGGGAGGGTACACCTGTCTGAAATGACGGACTTACATGTGACAGGTTTGAAATGTACCGACTCGCAGTCGAATAGATCAGAGTGACTCCCAAGAAACAAATATAATATTCCTTTCTTTAATAATTGTTGTTTGTATATATTAGCAAGAATGAATTATTCGATATAAAATTATTTAATCCCCATTTTGACATCCAAATTGTTTTTAGCTCGAAGTTTTTAGTCCGGAACATCGCTACTGAATTAATTGTTGGAACATTTCATTTGATGAATACCGTTGTTTGAATTTCTCAACATCCTTCTATCTCTGAGAGTTCAATATGATTTTTGCCAATGGTTCTGCTATTATTGACATATTTTGCTGATTCTACTAGATATTTCACTTCTGTTTAGGTCATCATGTCCGAGGACAGTAATATCGGGCTGCCTCAAGATGTTGATTCCCCTATTATAGGGGCCGGGATTGCTGATTCCCAACACAACCCAGTGACAACCAACGGCCGGGGAGCCGAGCACGAAACCTCGGCAACTGCTATTCCGTCGCAACCAACAGAATCTACATCAGAATATGTGCCTACAGATCGTGATATCTGCCCTAATATTCAAACCTCAGCACCGAATAATCCGTCCCACACACTCCACTCAGATGACTGCTACACACCTCGTGAAGAGAGTGCTCAGCATGATACGACTGTTACCACGCCCGGTACAGAACCGAATTCAGATGACGTCATACCCAACAGTCCTACACTCAGTGAACTGATAGGGAACTCTGATTCTAATCTCCTTGAGTTTAGGAAATCTACACCGCCATCACCAGACAAGAAATCGACGAGTCCCATTTCGAACAGCGCATTCGCCGAATCGAACATGTTCGACTTTAGCTCGCTGAGGGACGATACGAGCAGTCCGCCATTATCACTAGACGTAGTGGTGCCGGATAGGGACGAAAGTGAGTGTGAGGAACTTATCGTAGCTGAGAGTGAGGGTGAGGACAGTCAGACTCAGAAAAACAAATGTCACGATTCCACGTCCCAGGAGAATACTGTCGATACCAGGAAAATCGGCGGAACTCACTCCGAGATTTCAGTAGAACTAGAGCGGAGGTCCAGCAAGAGATCAACATGCACGATGATCGAACTGAAAAAGTCGAGGAATGATGCTGATAGATTACCTCGGAAAAGGAAGCTTAGTTCCAGTCCTGATCGCGGCAAATTGTCGAGAGGTCTCAATGAGAAGAACAAATATCGAAACTCTCCAGAAATCCGAATATCAGACGAGTTTTATGAGATAAAACGGACAATTCTTGATTCAACTCGCAACTCAACCGGGATTAATGCGAAGAGATACAATAACTTTTGTAATATTTTCCTCAAAAACTGGCGGTATTCCAAGCAGTTTTGTCGTTACACCAGTTCCCGAACAAAGCAGAATTTGTTGACAATGTTGGAGAAGATTGTTAAAACACTCCATGACAAGAAACTGATCGATGTGAAGGGACCGAAAGACAACGTTGACGTTGTTAAGATGGTGTTTGAGGAAGTGAAGAACGATAACTCGAGAATATTCTCCCAGACGCCTCCAACTCTCACCCTGCTGGTCACCGAGACAATGTTTGAGAAGTATTACACCTCTAAATCTGGACGAGGATCTATGAACAGCTCAGAGGTGAGGGTTGTTAGTTTGGGTCCGTCCACTGAACAGTGGCTCCGCCTCAAGGATGAGTTGGGGATGGAGTCACACAGCGAAGTGGCAGCCATACTGATGCACTGTTACAAGGCCTGGACAAGCGTAGCGTGTAGCAAGTGTCGCAGACACATGGAAATTGGGATGGAACAGAAAACGGGCAGGTCTCTCCTCAACACGGAGGCCTCGGTCTGCATTGTATCATGCGAGTGCGGCAAATCAACGAGTGGCGGCTTCATGATCGAGTGTGATTCGTGTCACAAGTGGCAGCACGGTGTATGTGTCGATGTCAAGAAGGACGATATTCCCTCCTACTATGCGTGTAGGAGATGTTCGAACATCAGGGGTACGATAGCTGTGCCAGAAGCCGAGGATTCGGACGATAGTGTTGTAAGCATCGATAATACCGAACTCTATTCAACTGACGACAGTGCGCCAGAAGTCATAGAATTGGATTAAATTTGATACTGAGAGTTGTGTTGTATTTCATTTTCACTGTTAACAGTCAACGAATGATACGTGGTTGAAGTTGAAATGTTGAATCAACTTTTCACTCTTCAAATCTTTTTGAATTTAAGCTGGCAAATTGATTTTTAAAATTAATTTATTGTTTCTACTTTAACTTATACTAAAATTCATGATTGGGAAAAACCGTTGTCTTAGTTTATAATTGAGCATGATATTGATGATCATAGTATAACGCGTATCTGTACAGTGTAACTGTACACATAAAAGAAAAAGGCGGAAGGAAGGAAAAAGTCGCGCAATTGTAATGTGTAAGCAGATTCCACTGTAAGTGTAAACATTATGATTAACTGTAAGTGCGCGTCTTTTTGATTTTCTTTCCGTCCATGTGTACACAAACCTTGTCAGATGTATGTTACACTTACCTGACCTGTTTCCTGCGCGCGCAATTTTGCATTGTTGGACTGCCGTAGCTGCGCCGCGCAATTGTAATTCCGCCCGACGATGCAATGAATTTTCAAATTTTATCTGACCATGCACTGACCTCTGTTTCTCGATGAAGGCGCGCGCGCGAGAAATAGGTCAGGTTGGCTGTCGATGATAGCCCCTGTCGAGAATTTAAATGATTTCATCGCGCGCGCGCCTGTGCAGTTGCACACGTACACGTTGCGCGCCCCTGTTCTATTTCTACGTATACTCAGTGAACTGAAAAGTCGTAGAAACAACGGAGACGCGCGGCGTATTTGGGTCGCGCTGCAGCGCAGCACGCGCGGCGTATTTGGGTCCCGGTCAGATCACGCGCAGCGCGGCCCGGGAACATGAACACGCGCGCCGCAAATTATTCTCCGCAAATTATACATGATAATTCTTCGCAAATTATTCGCCGCAAATTATTTTGGCGCGGGCGCTCGCCGCTTCGCGTCAGCTGGGCCTTTGCCGGATGTTATCTGTCCACTGTNGCGCGGCGCGCGCGCCTTCATCGAAGGCCTTCGAAGGCCTTCATCATCGGCCTTCGCGTCGATGAAGGCGCGCTCGCGCGAGAAACAGGTCAGGTAACATCTGACAAGCCAGGCAAAGGTCAGGTTGTCGATCGATGATAGACCCTGTCGAGAATTTCGTTTTGCGCGCGCGCGGCACAAACTTATTCTCAGACTGATTCTCGGCTGATGCAAGCCGCTTCGCGGCTTGCATCAGCGGTCTAGCATCGCCAGACAAAGGTCAGGTAACATCTGACAAGCGATGAATATAATTGAAATTCAGAAATTCCTTGCCAGTGATAAAATCCCGCCGGCAAGGGTCTGGGTGAAACCCTACAACGCGAGAAACAGCTCACTCGTAGTCGTACTCAGTTCTATGCAAAACTAATTTTTTGACCAGACACGTGATCATGGGATTGGGACAATAACAATTATCCACTTGATCGCGTTTGAAACCCTCGGGTCAGGGTTTGGAAGTATCCTGTGGGTTAGTGGCGCGCGAGAAACCCGGGCCTATCGTAGACAGGCAAGGTTAGGGATGGGTAAGGAAACCGAAAAAAACTAAGTCACGTGATAAAATTAGGGCGATGGATTAGTCTAACTCTAACAACTGCAACCCCTATTCTAGTTCTACTCTGTTTGTGTTTCACACAGCGTCTCTGTATCTAGGCTCAGACAGTGCGAGTGAGTCAAACAGCCAAGTGTGAAGTGAGCGTCACTGTCAACTGTATTGCTATACTGCTTACGTCACTGATAAAGTCACGTGATTTTGACGATGTGCGAGCCCTGCCCATGAATTATGAAACTGCTCGAATGACACTGCTGTTTCGCCCGTTGATATGTCAGCCCGCTTGGCTGGTGGGTGTGGGGCAACTCATCAGCTCTAACTGCAAACTGGTGCAGGTGATGCTACTCAGTGTGCACGTCATGCACTAGCACGTCATGCACCAGCACGTCATGCACCAGCACGTCATGCACCAGCACGTCATGTATCAACTCCAGAAGACTGGGTGCTATCTGTGATTATCCTATTTGGACCAGGCTGTTGACATGAGCTCTGCCTCTACAGCCGATCAATTATGAGTGCTAAATGATCGCTATGCCGCGGCTGCTGACTGTGTGAGTGACATTCATATTTTCCACTGTTAAGAGTTGTGTAGAGACGACAAATTCCACCACCAGATTAGCCGATATTCTCCAAATCACATCCAGTTTAAATTTGATGATTTGTATAATTATGCAGGCGATAATTAGAATTTTTGCAATGCTCAATTTCATGTTTGAAGTGGAGTTGTAATTGTAGCGTTGGCGATTACCTCCTTTTTTAGACCGAATCGAAAACTTCCATACACACTTTATATTTGCCCTTTGTACAACTGCAAGTGCAAGACTTAAATTATGCACCTTGGGAAATATTTCAATCATATCAAGGTGTCAGAGCAATGTTGTCAATCATGTTTGAAGAAACATCTCAGACCCTGTGGAGCACGTACACCCACGACGTCATGGCCCAGATACCGGAGTTATCAATCAGCAAGATCAATTCTGCGGTCACAGCAAACACAGTCGTGTCAGAGCGGTTGAGGAAACTGGGCGAGATCGTACAGAAGAAGGTGCAACACTGCATCATGCCACCACGTGCCACGTCGTTAGATAACGTGTCACGTGGTCGGAGGAAGAGGAGAAATCACGTGTCCCCTTCCGTTACACGGCTAGAGGTAAGTTACACGTCACCATAGATACCACGTTAACATGATAGATACCACGTTACCATGGCAAATCGAGTACCCTAACATTGTAGGGGGTGGCAATCTCAAGACTGGATCAAAAAGGATCATAAACTTTAAGGACGTTCTTCACCACAATGTTTTAACAGGGTTTAGTGATCAAGGAGGGGATTCTACCAGAATTATTGGAATCAGACATCACTATGCTCCATATCATNAAAGAGTTGTAGGCCAAAAACTCATTTTTGAGGCATTCGCTTGGCCAATTTTGGCAAATCGGCTCAGGAAGGTCGTAGATCAGATTTCATTTTTGGTGCAAAAGAATCGGAATGGCCATGTTTATATACAACTTGTCAATTAACATATGCTCTAAAATGCTCAGGAACAGAGTTATGGACCAAAATCTTATTCAACCGCAAGCATACGCTGGGCCAAGTTTGATATCTCGGTCCAGGAAGGTCGTAGAGACTTCATTTTTGATGCAAAAGAATCGCAATGGCCATGTCTATATACAGCTTGTTGATAAACATATGCTCTGAATCACTCAGGGATAGAGTTATGGGCCAAAAACCCATTTTTCAGGCAATCGGAAGGTAGTAAAGATTTCATATTAAGCAGAAAAGAATCACAATGGCCATGCCTAGAACTTGTTTAAAGGCATAGCTCTTGAAAGTTCAGAAGTGAAGTAAAAGGCTGATAACCGATATTTGATTCTTGCACAGAACCTTCGCTCTACTGTCCACCAAGCTAGAGAGTAGAGACCGCCAAGCTACCGTCCCTGCTGACTGCTGAACTCCTGCTCCATTCCAGTAACCCGTCAATTTCGAAGTCGTTTTCACGGCATAATCACATATATAATGCGTTTACCGACTGTATGTATGTATGTAGGGTGTACAAGCTAACCAAAGCGCCAAATTAAATCACCTTCCAAAAGCTTCTCAGCCGGCACAGCAGAGAGACACCACAATATCATTGTTATGGGGGACTTTGACGTACCAGATATCAATCAATCAAGCCGATCATACTCCCAAACCTCAGAGAAGAAGAATCCACAGTATAAGCACTATCTATAAGTACTCAATTTTATAAGACGAACAGGCTAATCCAAGCAAAAGATTGCATAGCGCTATTTCATGGAGAGGAAACGGAGAAAGCTAGGGTAGGAACTGGGTCATCCAATACCACGAAGAAGTGATCCACGAACACTAAGATCAGCATAGGGCACAAACAGTGGTTACCAAAACATTTTCAAGTACTCCTTCAGGTCCGCTAATTAATGTGCAGATCTTTAAGAGCAGCACTGTGAAATCAATATGTATGCTATTATAATGAGCAATGCTCATTACAGCTTATCGCAGCAATGCTCACGCCTCACATAGCATACACCATTCCTACATTTGTTTATAGTGGACATGTGTTCATATATCTGTCACAATATGTACCAAACCCTAATCTTATGACAGCTACCATTCGCAGCCTCCAATAAAGCATTGGACACCTCAACTGGTCAGAAAATCTCCACCTTACCCTGAACTGCCGAGGTTTCCACTTCCAAGTCCACCAGATCCCTAATGATCATTCCATGTCAGTAAGCTACCCAATGAGCCCACCTTAGCCTTTGTCATTGGGTATAAAGTTATTGACAGTTGAGTGGGACCTTGTGATCCTGCCAGATTGGTTTGCCTTTGTCATCTCGAAATTGGCATGGCCATCATCCGGCGTGCCTTGATAAACAGGCAAGCCCGAATTCTCTTGCTGTATGTTTGAAGCCTCAATGCAATTCTGGTTAGTTGGGCCTGTGGAAAGTAGATACTCCTAACCAAATACGGCTCAGGATATCCCTAGCTCTGTGAATTGCTGCGGCCCTTCGGGAAGAGCACACACTCAAATTCTCAACCACGTGTTCAGGAGAACACGAGGTTGAGGATGACCACCATCCGGCCTGGTTGATAATAGTGACCAGTCAAAGGCTGCGGGACATGCTCTTGCAGTAGTGCCTGTGCTTTTATGTGCATGAGCGTCGCTCAAATCAACCATAATAAAACCTGCGTTCATGTATATTGTTAAATAATTGCGATTCTTTTGCACTAAAAATGAAGTCTCTACGACCTTCCAGGACCGACATACCAACCTTGGCCCAGCGAATGCTTGCGGTTGAATAAGATTTTGGCCCATAACTCTGTTTGTGAGCATTTAAGAGCATATGTTTATTCGCACGTTGTATATAAACATGGCCACTGCGATTCTTTTGCACCAAAAATGAAGTCTCTACGACCTTCNGTGAGCGACGAGCGTCACTGTCAACTGTATTGCTATACTGCTTACGTCACTGATCAAGTCACGTGATATTGACGATGTGCCATGCGAGCCCTGCCCATGAATTATGAAACTGCTCAAATGACACTGCTGTTTCGCCCGTTGATATGTCAGCCCGCTTGGCGGGTGGGTTTGGGGCAGTTCATCAGCTCTAACTGCAAACTGGTGCAGGTGATGCTACTCAGTGTGCACGTCATGCACCAGCACGTTATGCACCAGCACGTCATGTATCAACTCCAGGAGACTGGGTGCTATCTGTGATTATCCCATTTGGACCAGGCTGTTGACATGAGCTCTACAGCCGATCAATTATGAGTGTTAAATGATCGCTATGCCGCGGCTGCCCACTGTGTGAGTGACATTCATATTTTCCACTGTTAATAGTTGTGCAGAGACGACAAATTCCACCACCAGATTTACCGCTGTTCTCCAAATCACATCCAGTTTAAATTTGATGATTTGTATAATTATGCAGGCGGTAATTAGAATTTTTGCAATGCTCAATTTCATGTTTGAAGCGGATTTGTAGCGTTGGCGATTTTACCTTCTTTTTTTAGACCGAATCGAAAACTTCCATACACAGTGTGTATTACACACTTTATATTTGCCCTTTGTACAACTGCAAGTGCAAGTGCAAGACTTAAATTATGCACCTTGGGAAATATATCAATCATATCAAGGTGTCAGAGCAATGTTGTCAATCATGTTTGAAGAAACATCTCAGACCCTGTGGAGCACGTACACCCACGACGTCATGGCCCAGATACCGGAGATATCAATCAGCAAGATCAATTCTGCGGTCACAGCGAACACGGTCGTGTCAGAGCGGTTGAGGAAACTGGGCGAGATGGTACAGAAGAAGGTGCAACACTGCATCATGCCACCACGTGCCACGTCATTAGATAACGCGACACGTGATCGGAGGAAGAGGAGAAATCACGTGTCCCCTTCCGTTACACGGCTAGAGGTAAGTTACACGTCACCATAGATACCACGTTAACATGATAGATTCCACGTTACCATGGCAAATCGAGTACCCTAACATTGTAAAAAACGATGCAAAATCTAAGTCAATTTCGCAGCGTCGGGGTATATTTGCTTCGTACGCACTTTAGGGGGTGGCAATCTCAAGACTGGATCAAAAAGGATCATAAACTTTAAGGACGTTCTTCACCACAATGTTTTAACAGGGTTTAGTGATCAAGGAGGGGATTCTACCAGAATTATTGGAATCAGACATCACTATGCTCCATATCATTGGAAGTGGAGCATATGGTGATGTGTATCAAGGCTCGATCAAAATAGGACCAGACGCTTTTAAATCCGTAGCAGTTAAAACCTTAAAATGTGAGTCAGGAATTCCAGATGGATGTGTGAAACTGACATTGAAAAATGCTCCCGTTTGAATATTCCATTTTCATTCTTCATGGAATGTCAAATTTCAATCACTATAGGTTGCAGGATTGAAAAGGCAACAGCATTCCTGCGTGAGCTGCATATTCTGAGGCTGTGTGGCAAACACCCAAACATAGTGCAGTTTCACGGTGCTCTGACCAACAGTCCTGAACCCAAAGTAGTGCTACAGTTGTGTAGTCGGGGTGACCTTTTCACAATGATAAGGTTCGTGGTCAAGTTGAACTTGAAGTAAAAAGTCAAGTAGAGTGTCAAGTAGATCATCATTGTATCACAATTTATTTAGGTTCAAGTACTAGGCTCAGGAACTATAGGCTCAGGAACTATTAGAGGCTGTGAGAAAAAGAAGCTGTGGTGAATTACTCATTATTAACTGTGTTTTTGCAGCACGTGCAAACCATGTCATGATGTGAAGAGCGTGTATGGAATAGTTCAGGAGAACATCACCCTAACTTTCCCCAGAATATTCAGAATCCTCAGAGAAACTGCTACTGGGCTGGTGGGTTATGGGTGTCATAGCTAGCAGCCATGCTGTGTAATGTACATATTTCGTTGACTAGGTATGAGTTTATTCCAGAACCTTCGCCAGNACAACACCTACTACACGCTGTGAGTTGCCATGTGAGACAGCTAGTGTGAGACCAGCCCTGAGATTTATCATGAGGGCTGAGACCATGTATGAGACCAACCCCGAGACCAATTAGTATGAGAAAAATCTTCATCCACAATTTGTTGGACACTCCTAGTCTAACAGTAGCATAGGCTGTGACTTTTCCATCATTTTTTTAGAAAAAGTGGAAGCCAAAATAGCACGGGTTTTCATTGAAATTGCTTTGAAAAGTCATGATCGTTTAATGACAGCAGGAGAAGCACATTTGCGTCATAGTAAAGAGCAACAATATGAGTGTTTTATAATTAGGTTATTATTCTGAGTGGGCATCACCATCATCAGGAAAAGTATTTCAGCTGACATTGAAAATATAACAGAGAGAGAGAGAGAGAGCTTGTCACATCCATGTCACATATCCTGTCACTTATCTCACGAGAGGTCACTGTCAGACACACACCCATTCCATCTTTTCTCTCCCCCACCTATATCTCCATCGCTCAGGCAGCTCCTCATACGACAGTGTTGGAACTACAACCCGGTTCTCAGACCAAAGCTGAGCTCCCTGGCGGAG
>CAMPET010000346.1:16831-40887 GCA_946803715.1 Beroe ovata
CACACACACACACACACACACACACACACTCAGTACTTTTGCTTGTGGCAAATGTGTGACATTTGTGAGAATGTGAGTGTGATATCGGTCTATTTCACATAGTGTTGACTGTTGGGAACTGATCACGCTGCTTGAATTCACCAACATTCCATCGATATTCCATCGATTTCCAGTGCCATATTGAAGTGACTGATTCCATCGCTGTTCCAGGATGCAAATTCGCAAAATCTCGCTCTCTCAGTTCATTTCCTCAGTTAACATAGAGCTATTTACAGCGAGCTATCGTGTATTCATTGTCCACGTATCTATAGTCAATAGTCTTATCCTTCTCAAGAAGGTATGTAAGTAACTCGACTGATCATTGTATCTTGATATTCGAGTTGATGTTTTTCGTGACTTGCGACAAAAGTGTAACAAAAGTGTAACAAAAACGTGACGTGGGGTTTGTGACCTGATATGACTCGGAAATGATTGATAGTCGTTAGATATCATGTCTAGGGGTTACTAGGATACATTTAAGAGCAATTTCGACATGCTGCCACACCCAAATAANTTTATTTTAATCATTGTTCACGTCAATGGAAACCAAAACGTGGCACATTCACCAAAATTTGTCCAAACAAGACATTGTTGAATGAAAACTCTTCTTTTTCAGACAAATTTCGAGCATGCAAATTAGGTTATTCACATTTTGTACATATAAATTAGGTTAGGGTTACAAGTCTTAATAAGTTACTACATACAGACATGGGCCACACTCGACGATTCAACAGCTCATCCCTGATTCCACATTAATGAACTTGTTAATGAGTCCACCCTTCTTGTAACCTTCGTATTCCATCTGTCGGTAGAAAACTGCTATAAACGTAACAATTCCAACTGTCAGCACCGCAGAGAATATTCCAATGACTGCGATAACGAATATCACGGCTGGATGCATCGAATCTCTCTGAAACACACGAAATATGATTGTC
The DNA here is from genome assembly GCA_946803715.1 of Beroe ovata. Classification (NCBI taxonomy): domain Eukaryota; kingdom Metazoa; phylum Ctenophora; class Nuda; order Beroida; family Beroidae; genus Beroe; species Beroe ovata. Next base: position 17,806 of record CAMPET010000346.1, read on the forward strand.
ATACATGATTGTCATACACATGGAAATTGCTCTATAGTTTTCTCATTACCTCGGTGCAGCTGAGCAGCTTGTCCTGAATGTCACACTTATCCACCAGAGCCAGGAGTAGGTTACCCGTGAATATGTCACGTGACAGCAGCTCCATCCACGGCTTTGTTTCCGATCGGAACTTCCTGTTAAATCCGTGAATTACTATAAATAGGGGGATGGAGCATTATTAACCAACAAATGATGCCCCTCAGTGTCCTTCATTGTCACACATTGGCATCACACCACTCAAGTTAAATCACCACCACTCCATTCACTCAGACTGTACATACTCGTTTCCCACGTTATCCCGACTTACACGAGGTCAGACAGACAGCACCCCGGTTTCGAGGTTCTCTCTGCCACCTTATCCAGCAGGTAGTTGTAACACTTCACTGAGCAGCTCATGGTGGATCGGGAGTCCCATTGTGCCACCTCACTGCTGCATGCCGTGGACAAGTTAGCCACCACCTGAAGTACTGAATGAGAAACCGCGTCAATCGTATCCAGATGTGTCATAGTGTAAGTGCAGCAGGGTGCTTCAAACAATCGTAATCAATAATTCGATCTCAGTTCTGAACCGGTAATATCGAGGAGGATGGTATCATGACGTCACCTTGTTATAGAGTGAGCCCTCCTTGTCGAGATAAACGATGCAACTCTCCGGGATCACCTTTTCCGACACACTCGCACACAGCAAATCCTCCGACCTGTCCAATATGTAGGGGTGATATAGTATAATCGAGAACTTATCAAAACTGTGATTCACATTTATATCGAGTTACGAATATGATGTAGTTCTGAATTCGTGTAGAATGCAAGCGAATATAAGGGTCGCGCAGGACATAATTCTCTCACCTGTACATGATGTACTGTAGCTGAGCATGTGTGATACCTGGGAGTATGTTCTGTACGGGCAGATCAGACACACAGTACCGCATTTCCCGGGTGAGTGTCCGGAAACAGTCCAGTTTACACAGCTCTCTGAGCGAGGGGGGGTTTATTCCGTGGTGTAAAGTATAGGATTTGTGGTTTTGTAAGTACACACTTCAGCAGGTGTTTCGGTTTCAATGCACATGTGATAAGACACGGCACATCTCAAGTACTCACTGTATGATGTCCCACTTTTTCCTGATGTACTGTGTCACGTCTTGGAGTGTAGTTGTTGCCGTGTACATTTGTTGGAAGAAGTACTCAGTCAACTCCACGCCGTATAACCGACAGTCTGCCTGAAATATATTACTAACACACCCATGTCACACCGTGTTATACAAGATTGTCTGCCGTATAACTGACCTTGTAGTTCATGTTGTTACTGATGGATTCGGCGCAGAAAGCCTGGCTCTCACTCAGATTAGTTGTCACGGAGCAATCGTAGTTCTTTATCAGTACCGGAGTTATGGTCTTCGGTTTGCGGGAGTGTTTCAAAATGCTGCCTGGGGACCGGTATTTACATCTCTATCCATCTCATGCGTGTGTCACTGTCAGTATATAGCACAAGATCGTGGTTACCCGACTCACCATTGTATGGTACGAATTTCAGAGACCGTTCTTCAATGCACTTTCGAGTTTTCACGTCACACTCTTCTGTGACTTCAGAATGGTCGAATCTGTCAAGAAACGAACAAAGTTTAGATCCTTGCATCCATAGTAAATGTCAATATTCAATACCGCATGTTTGTTCCGATGTCTAGTGTGTTGTAGTCCTACGTGTACACTGTACCTACTTCATAAGAATGACTTCTCACGCGTCACTTATGTGTCACACGCGTTACCTGCGTTCCCAGTGCGTGACACTCTCGTCACATGTCTTGGTGTAGTTGGTACACGCGGTTTCCTCCTTGATGCACGTGTTCTCACACAGTTCCCACGATGTTTCCCCCGTATTGGAAATACTGAACTCGACGACCCCTTCACAACTGGAAATGGGTCACCATTCCACAAACGAAAAACAGGGAACTCCACACAATCATATATTACCAAATGTAACTTATTGCAACGTAACCGAGTAAGTAATTACCTTGTTGAGGTAGAGTTGCACTTGTTCTTGGCAGCACGGAAACCCGGATAGCATATGGCTGGGTTTGATCTAGGAATACCGTCTGAGAATCGGGTCAGCGGGGGCGTGGATACTATTTCACAAGAACCGTACCTCTCTCTGAAACAGTGTGTGTGTGTGTGTGTGTGTGTGTGTGTGTNTTCGGAAAGGGCTCAGGATAAGGAATAGAGTTAATCACGATGGTCTTGCATTGTGTATGTGTGTGTGTGTGTTTGTGTGTGTGTGTGTGTGTGTATGTTAATGTACTGTGGGTGTGTACTGTAGGTGTGTACTGTGTGTGTTTGTGTCTGTGTCTATGTGTCTGTGTCAGGTGTCTTTGTCTATGTCTCTCTTCCAATCACAGACTCACTTGCAGAGTGCCACGCCCCCGTTGACCTGGTTGTACAGAGTACAGTTCCGCTCAAACCCCTCACACTTCCTGATCACGGTATCCGACGCATTGAACACGCACTGCTGTGTGAACGAGTCTGCTCTGTACTGGCACACACACTCATCTTGGTTACAGTCCACCTCCTGGTACGAGTTCACAGTCTCAGTCACGTGGTCTAACTTGCACTCCACTAGAGGTCCTGAGGAGGAGGGGGGACTGTACTGACATTGACAAGAGCTGACCCTAATTGACATGAACCGATGGAATACCGCCTTACCACTGTTCGGACATACCTTTATAGCTGGGTACTGCGCAGAGATTCTCCTTGATAATCACCAGGGCATGGTAATTCTTGCCGTTCACTGACTGATACAGGAATAGCAGGAGCAGTGAGACAGTGTCCATTTCTCCAAATCAAGTGGTAAACTCCGCCTCTCTAACTCATCTGATTCAAAAACAAGCGAGCTATTTGACCTGCACTGTTTGGCCTTTGGGTCATCAGAGAAAATGGAATATAATGTATAGAAACTGATTAAAAACTGGACTATTTTAGTTTGAAAATAAATGATATTATACACTCCCTCACCCCTCACCCATTGAACACTCACTCCTTCACCACTCGCCCGGCACCCCTCACCACAAACTCGCTCTTCTTGCTCCCTCACCCCTCACCCTGACCCATTGAACACTCACTCCATCTCACCACTTACAGTTACCCCATCTCCTCGCTCCATCTTCACTCCTCCTTACCTCACCCACCCTTTACTCACTCCCTCCCTCACTCACTCCCTAACTCACTCACTCACTCCCTCTCCGACCAGCACAGTATACACGTCCGACTGAGTAGACAAAGCAGACAGGCAATATATGGCAAACTAATGATCACATGTATCTGACTAGTACTATAACAGAGCAGAGTGCGCTAGGGGAGGGTATGTAGACTCGGAAAATCCCTCCTCCGTTTAACAGTACTAATTAAGTTGTTGAGCGTACAATCCTGCGTTGCCTGGTCATCATGAACCACATACACCCTCCTCATCTACACTAATTGCAGTGTAGAGCAGTGCCCGTCACAACATCAACATGAACTCTGTGTGATATGTGATTACTATTGTGTGTAGGTACTGGATGACTGGATCTTATCTGCAAGGGTCAAGTCTTCACCTTGATTGGAAATGGGGTAACGAGTTACTGTTACATGTTAGGTCCAATCTCATCGATATTAATTATCAATTACAATAGCAATATGGCGGATCAGAAGGCTCACCCGGAATTTTATCTCTGAAAAATTATAATTTGCGACCCCTCTGATCCAGGCCACACGTGGATCACAGGGTTCATCTTGATCTAGTTGACCCTTCTGATCCACGTGGCGCTTCCCTGGGGTCAAATTGGATTTCAGTGACCCTCCTGATCCTCCTAAGGTGGATCAGGAGGATCACCAAATTTTGACTTGACCCCAGAGTTAAGCGCCAAGTGGATCAGAAGGGTCACCTATAAGATAAACCCTGTGATCCACGTGTGGATCAGGAGGGTCACACGGAAAAATAGAATTTGACTCTTCTGATCCAATTCCATACACGTGGATCACTGAGTTCACCTTAGGTGACCCTTCTGATCCACGTGCGCTTCCCTAGGGTCAAATTGGATTTGAGTGACCCTCCTGATCCACCTAAGGCCAAGGTGGATCAGGAGGATCACCGAATTATAACTTGACCCCAGAGAAGCTTAAGCGCCACGTGGATCAGAAAGGTCACCTAAAATGAACCCTGTGTGCTGTGATCCACGTGTGGATCAGAAGGGTCAATTATATTTTTCAGAGAGCAGAGAGAAAATTCCGGGCGAGCCTTCTGATCTTGTCAGATTTTATCTGACCTCTGTTTCTCGCGCGAGAAACAGGTCAGGCCAGGTAACATCTGACAACGCGAACGTGCATTCACCATCGGCCTTCGACGAAGTCGCGGCGCGCGCGAGAAACGCGCTGCGTGACCCAAATACTCCACGCACGCTGCGTGGCTCCGNCACCTTGATTGGAAATGGGGTAACGAGTTACTGCATTAGGTCCAATCTCATCAATATTAATTATCAATTACAATATCAATATGGCGGATCAGAAGGCTCACCCGGAATTTTATCTCTGAGAAATTATAATTTGACCCCTCTGATCCAGGCCACACGTGGATCACAGGGTTCATCACAGGTGACCCTTCTGATCCACGTGGCGCTTCCCTGGGGTCAAATTGGATTTCAGTGACCCTCCTGATCGACCTAAGGCCAAGGTGGATCAGGAGGATCACCGAATTATAACTTGACCCCAGAGAAGCTTAAGCGTCACGTGGATCAGAAGGGTCACCTAAAATGAACCCTGTGTGCTGTGATCCACGTGTGGATCAGAAGGGTCAAATTATATTTTTCAGAGATAAAATTCCGGGCGAGCCTTCTGATCAGCCTGAGCCATAGTCAGATTTTGTCGATCGATGATACATGATAGACCCTGTCGAGAATTTCGTTTTTGCTGACACAAGCCGCTTTGCGGCTTGCATCAGTGCGGGTCTAGCATCGCCAGACAATGTCAGATTTAAAATTTATTTGCCTGGCGAATGGCGATTGCCGGATGTTATCTGTCCACTGTTTCTTGCGCGCGGCGCGCGCGNCCTTCATCGATGAAGGCGCGCGCGCCGCGCGCAAGAAACAGTGGACAGATAACATCCGGCAAAATGGCGATACTAGGCCCAGGCCCAGCTGACGTGAGCCGCGAAGCGCGGCGCGCGCCAGCGAGAATTTAATTTGCAACGCGCGCAGTTAATGTGTAATGAAATTCTGTGCACACGTTGCGCGCCCCTGTTCTACTCTGAACTAAAAAGTCGTAGACGCGCAGCGCGCGCGGAGTATTTGGGTCACGCAGCGCGGGAACATGAAATTCTCGACATGGGCTATCATGTCGACAGCTAAGATTTTATCGTGACCGAGGCCGACCGCGACCGCAGTCTGTTTTTGCGCGCACGCATTCACCATCGGCCTTCGACGAAGTCTCGGCGCGCGCGAGAAGCGCGCTGCGTGACCCAAATACTCCACGCACGCTGCGTGGCTCCGTGGTTTTTAATGAATTTTCAGGTCACGGGTAAAATAAGGGGCGCGCAACGTGTCCACATCTTCACTCATCCATGACTTATCACGGACGATCTAGATCTATTCGAAAATAAATCCTGAAAATTTCATCAATTCATCTCAAAAAACGTCAAGTTTTTGTTGAGCACAGTCAAATAGATTTGGATTTTTTGTCCACTTATTATTGACCCTTATTTTGTCCACTTGTTTTTGACGCACCCTGTACAAGTAGAATATAATTATACAAGTACAATGAACTTGTACATTGTACAAGTACAATGAACTTGTACAGTATCCATGTATATTTAGTTGTGCTTGTCCATTAAGTACTACAAGTACTACTTGTGTGTGTGTGTGTGTGTGTGTGTGTGTGTGTGTGTGCATTGTACTTAATACTACTTGTATGTGTAAATTGTACTACATACTACTTGTATGCGTAAATTGTGCTACTTGTATGTATACATTGTATGCATACATTGTACTTGTAATTCACTATGCTACAATTCAATAATAACAATGACCAAATTACAACAGCAATTACTTAACAAAATTCAATCATCAATTGGATGTTTGAGACGAAACAGAGGTGATAAGTTTTGCTAACAAACAATACTGGATGTGATATTTCAAAATTCAATTGTGTGTATCTTAATCAGTCATGAAAACACACTTGTCACAGTGGCGCCATATTCATGCATTCGGTACAGTATCAAATATAGTTACACAAATGTAAGTTGTAATGCTGATCATCCACATATTGTGTACTGATATGCGTGTACTGATATGTGTGTACAGACATGTGTGTACTGACATATGTGTACTGATATGAAAGTCTGTTTGATGGAAGTGGTGGGTGATCAATTATCAGCTTGCTATTAAACTAATATCTTAAGAATGATTATGATTCATGACAGATTAATGGAAATAATTTTATCACAGATCAATGCTTCATTTAATTGCTACAGTAAAATGTTGGTTACAACACTTGACAGTACTTGTCCTATTTATCATCAGAGTTCCTATTCATCCTCAAAGTTACCTAGAGGTCCCTCTTTCATACACCATTCTTGTAACTTATAACTGCTAAATTGAAAATTTTCCAAATTCAAACCCCGAGGAGAAAGAGCATCACAGTTCAACAAGATCAAGAGATGACTGATGACTGGATTGAGGTGAGGGCAGTTGTTGCAGGAGCTCAGGTTAGCTCTGCTCAGCACCAGATAGATTTCCCCACCAGGCAGTTTGGGTCACAATCTTGAATTGATTTGCTTCTGTTTCTCAGAACTGTAAACCATGATTAACAAAGAGCATTGTGATATCTTTGTCAATCATGATAGTGATACTTTTCTTAATGAGCTATTGATCAAAAGTGGAGCCTGTTACCAGAATTTTGGTGCATGTAACTGCAGGTTCCATTCTGTAGAGTTGAACTGTGATCCTGGTAACAGGCCCTGGGTTATCTCCCTATTAAGATAATGGGGAGTCCCCGACCTGGAATTGTTAGGCCATGGCTTGTCTTGCTCTCACTGTACACCGTACTTAAATGCCTTGCTAATTCAGTTCAATTCAATTGTGTCATGTGTGTGTGTGTGTGTGTATGTGTGTACATGTGTTTGTGTATGTGTGTGTGTGTGTACCTGTATGTGAGTGTGCTCTGTGTGTATTAGTGTGTCTATTGTGTGTTTACCACTACAATCAGTAGGTATATTGTTTATTTTGAATGTTGATAATGTGTTCTTTTCCGCCATCGTATAGGCAAAGGGGCATGAAACACCAGTTTCAAATTTCAAAATGCTCTTGAATCTTGATATGAATGTATGTCTGCACTCTATACAGATAAAAACATCAGTTATTTCGTTGAGATGCCCGATTTTGAATGGTGTTATGTATCATCTACCTATCTACACATGCCTATAAATGCAATTTTACTTCAAGAATTTCGTAGTCAATTTAACTTCATGTAACTTACAGTCTGCCTGTAATATTTCACAGTTCACTCCCATATCGCTCAGTAGAGTCGCCAGATGTAAATTGAACTCGATCAAATAGGAGATAAGATGCCCATCCTGCAGGCAACAAACCCTATACAATATACATTGAGTAGTGTGCACGGTGCACCTAATACATATACATTGTGAAATAGACATTAGACAATTCATAGACAATTTGAGATGTTTGTTTCGTCTTCTTGACATGTCAATGATGTATCATTGTAGCACTGTCATCAAGTCATCCGTTACCACACTTTACGGAAGCGTTGTGAGGTGAAGATTGGAGTACTCCTGCCCAGTGTGGAATCCCTCCACTATCCAAGATATTAAGAAACTGGAATCCACACAACGTGCTTTCACTCGCCACATCACTGGCTGCCAGCCAAGATATCTCATACTGGGATAGATTGAAGAAACTTGGCCTCATGTCCCTCCAGCGGCAAAGAGAGATCTAGATCATACTCCACATGTGGAAAATCTGGCAGCGCACTGCACCTAACGAATCACATTCTTTGATCATATGAGACTAGGGAGTCGCTAAGAGTTCCCCCTGTCAACGAAAAGTCGTCTGCCCAGATGAAGTCAATGCATTATCAATCTTTTTCTGTACGAGGACCACGACTTTGGAATGCGACCCCCCAAAGAAATAAAAGCTGCACCATCCTTCGAGGTATTCAAGTCAAAGCTGACAATCCACCTCAGGCAGAACATTCCTGATCTACCTCCAGTTCCGTGTTATACTACGCCCAACTAAAACTCAAAACTGGATTGGACGACGGGCGGCCTCTAAGATGTGGTCTTACTGGGTCTCTATGGCAGACATGAGGAGTACGTAAATAGCTTGTTTGACGCTCCTAGTTATTCTACCTCATATTTGAGTCGTGTGCCCATTGTTTGTGTCCTATTGTGTCAAAAACAGATGGTCCATAGAATGTGCAACAGTACATAATCTGTTTAACACCAACACCTGATCAATATCTATTGTGTCGTGTTAACCATGTGTCCAAATCACGTGCAACTCTATTGGTAACCAAGCAACCACGTGTTAGTCACGTGACCTTGTTTACACCTCGTGTCAAATGTACTACCAGCTATTTAACCCCCTCTCTCATTATATAGAGGTTGCGATCTATATGTCCCCACTGTAGTAGTAGTAGAAGTGTACACTTAACTGACGTGGCACGATACCGGTCCTGCACGTTACCTGATTGTATAACATCCGCTGCTACCTAACAACCTCTTCTCACCGTGTGCTGCTCTTTTCCTCTTGTAGTAACCAAATGTGAGTACATTGTCTTGATAGTGATAATTGACTTCATTTCATGTGGACATTTACGTGGATATGTGTCTGCATGTGTATGAAGTGTGTTCTGACTACTGTGTGTGTATGAGCAGCCGAGAAAGCACATACATTGTTTTAGAGTTACAGCGTCCTTACTAACGATAGTGAAATCCCACTCAGATCGGAGCTGATAATAATGAATCTGATACTCCTACTCTCGTCTATCGTGGCGTTGTGTCACGGTAACGGCTTCCCCACCTTCAAACAAGAATTTATCTACGAAGATGAGATGAAGTGCTCGAGTAAGCCATTTTTCTGAAACTTCCTTACACATTTGTGCTGTTTGACACAGGCTTACAGGACGTGATAGTAGTACACGGGATTAAACTGACACCCCTCCATTGTTCCCATTGTTGAGATTGACACCAGTTCACGCTGGTTCCTGCCACTTAATACCAGTTTCATGTTTACGGGTTTCGAGTTGTAATTTGAGTTATAAGAATCACCTAAGTAACGTCTAGTATTTCAGTCTGCAGACTAGTGGTTGACGAGATCGCATTTCGCTTCGAGAAAGTTAATCCCAAATCAACTATTGAGGTAGTAGGCTTGTCATGTTCATTGTTCATGAATTTCCTCGAAGCGTGGCGAATATTTACGAATAATGTGAAATCAGTGGCTAGTATTTCAAAGTGACAGTTTTCCCCAGACTGGAATGGCAGGTATAACATCGGATGGGAAATACAAACAGAAGAAAATTCCGTACATCCTCTCTGATTCCCACATAGCGGAGATTCTTGATGAGATATGCGAGAACAGGTTGGTAGCTGTGTGTGGTTATGTTGCTGTGTTGCTGTTCTGGGTAGCACTGAGTCACGTGACCACCATCATTTCAGTTACCACTATGTGCACATGGGCGAGGATCCTATTACCAACTTGCCACACATCCAGAGAATGGTCAGTCTGCGAGGAGAAGCTGTCGACTTGGTCGGATCGAAAATCAATATCCAGGATAGAGAGCTCACTCCGGATAAGATAAAGAGAGCTGTAAGTGTTTGTGTTGATTGTGAACATGATTATCTGTGATGATTGTGAACATGATTGTTAACTATTCATTTCTCTGACTGATTTGAATAGTGTTGTTATTCATTGCTGTTCCTAATCTCATGTTACTCTTTACAGTGTTTTTCCTTTGTGGAGAAGTATGAAGACGAAGTTATTGCTGAGTTTGTAAAGCTGGTCCAGAGTAAGAGCTTCATTGAACAGAGGAAAAGCCCGTTGAAGAAAGCCACTAAACGGTTATGCAATGATAAAGGTACGAGCCGTGTTCATCCAATTACATTTAATTAAATCAATTAAATTACCTACATTTGATTTGTTTTGATTGATTTCAGTTTTATTTGATCAACTCTTCCTCAAATTGCTTATTTTCAGACTTCTGCTCAGCTGAGTTTCACAAGACGTTACACAAGGAACTGTAACATATAGTGGCTTCATATCCAGTACTCTCGCCGTTCACTTATTGGTCGGTAATGACGGCCCCTTCAACACACAATTCCATGGGTTATTAATTTATTAATGTTTTTCACAAGACACGAACAATTTTATGTCATTGTTATGCGATATGTTGTTTCAGAGTTTTTAAAGTTTGACATACCTATGTTACTACGTTAGTTTTTGATTGTTACCTCAATCTTGCCTATTTATTTTCTCCTGATTGATCATGACCAGCTCTTCAATCGTCAGCCATTCCACAAGCACGTAGGCAGGGGGCGGTGCCCCTCCCCCCGGGAAATTTGGACCTATGATGGATATTTTCAAGGACTTCGCCCTTCCATACAGATCTGGCTAAATAAAAACGGGCCCGTGATACTGGAATACTACTATCTATTAGTAGTATGATGTCGTTGTATATCAGGGCAGTGCCCCAAGACCCGTTTATTTCCAGTTTAACAAAGCAATAAGAGGGCAATTTTAAAGGATTTCACCCTATCGAATTGTCGATCGATGATAGACCCTGTCGAGAATTTCGTTTTGCGCGCGCGCGGCGCAAACTTATTCTCGCGGCTTGCATCAGCGGTCTAGCATCGCCAGACAACCTATCGAACAGATCCCCCCTCTAACCTAATCAGTGGCACTTGTGTTTAGCTGTCAGTGTCCACGTCGCGCCTTCTATATACGGAGGGCGCGAGACTAAAGATATGTTTATGTTCGCGCGCGAGTTCGTATTATAGTAGACGGCCAATTAGTTTACCCATGGCTTTTCNCATGACCAGCTCTTCAATCGTCAGCCATTCCACTGGCACGTAGGCAGGGGGGCAGGGGCGGCGCCCCTCTCCCCGGGAAATTTGATGGATATTTTCAAGGACTTCGCCCTTCCATACAGATCTGGCTAGATAAAAACGGGCCCGTGATACAGGAATACTACTATCTATTAGTAGTATGATTTCGTTGTATATCAGGGCAGTGTCCCAAGACCCGTTTATTTCCAGTTTAACAAAGCAATAAGAGGACAATTTTAAAGGATTTCACCCTATCGAACAAAACTTAATCTCTGGCTTCCCGCTTCTGGGGGCTGCGCCCACAGACCCCTGCTCCTCATTATAGATGATTTTCTGCTCTTCCTTCAGTACCTTTAAATATCTCATATCGGGACAGTGCGCTAAAACCACAATATTTCCATTTCTACGACAAACAATAAAAGCCATGTATTCTGCAATTAAGATGAGTATATAACGCCTCAGGTCATCGCATTTTCTTCAGTTCTTCTTCTGCATAACTTTTTTTCTCCTCTTATTTTTTTGTTACTGTGACATTTCCTTTATTATAGCAGATTTCGCCCACAACACTCAAAATTTGAAAAATTTTCCCCTAACCTAATCAGTGGCACTTGTGTTTAGCTGTCAGTGTCCACGTCGCGCCTTTCATATACGGAGGGCGCGAGACTAAAGATATGTTTATGTTCGCGCGCGAGTTCGTATTACTGATTCGCGCGCGCGGTGCCTTGCAACAGAACACGCACACCACGTGCAGCGGCAGTCGGCACAAAGACAGACAATTTCCCTTTTTGTGCCGCAGCAAAAAATGAGTGCATACATCGTTTCTGACATGACACAAATGTGTCATCACGACTGACGACGGTTGATATGAATTGATATTATTCATATACACTCAAATACGCTATAAGTAGAAATAGAAATCCAGTGTAACAAGCTGTAATACATGTACAGTAATCAGTAACATCAAGTTGACATTTGAATTAATTTAAATGCTTTTATATAAGCACAAGTATGAAATTTCACCAATGACTAAAATTCATTGCTCGTTTTTGCGAAATAGTTTTATATGCTCCGGTTTCGATAAACTATAGAAGTTACAGCAATCTGGATAAAACACTAAAAACTCACAAGTTCTCTTTTCCAAATTCAAGAAACTTTGATCTATTGATATACCATATAGGTCATGCTTTAGTGTCCGTTTGATTAATGAAAATCAGCAGGATTCTGTGATATGATTGCAAGTTTCATTAATTTCTAGACAATAGTCGGTGCAGCATGATCCTCCCACGCACTACAGTGTAGCTCTCTGTTGAAACGCCCACCACAACTCGTTGCAATAACTCTTAAAATCCTGATCAACGAATGGGAACTCTGCTTTATAGCCTCTTGGCATAATCTATGATAAAATGGCGTTGTTCTCTCGCATTGCCTGCTGCTGAAGTGTTTTATACTGTCAGTGCCGCCGCGGGACTATAATTAAACTTAAATATCGATGTCAATAACTGTCGGAGTAGTATAGAGAATTTTGGCCTTTAAACTGCCTCAAATGCTACAAAATTAACTATCATTTATCAATTCCCTGACAGGAGTTGATTGCATGCTTATCGACAAGCATGATCGAGCTAGTGCTACAGTTACCATGATATAGAATAGTCACCTTGAGACGCAGGATGTTTGTTGCCCCTCTGATCCTAGTTGACTTGGTAGTCCTGCGATATAACAGCATTGTAGTCAAACATGAGAAACACCATCATCGAGAATACGCTCATTTTGACCCCCATCTCCCTGATACAACCTCTTGAAGTTGACGACAAACACTTGAAACCACCATACAAATACACATACCTTGACACATCGTACTGCTGTGACGGAGGGTTCGCACTCTTGATATAGAGGTCTGTCCGCTGAGATACGGGCGCTGGCCCTGACACCACAGACAGATTGACATTGTTAGCGGCACTCCTAGGCAGACTGTACACAGAGCACATCTGACCGCTGACACCACCACCAGCTGAGGGACCGGTTGCACCACTTGCACCATGAACCAGAGCAGGACCACTTGTGTGATTCGGTGGTGTCATCCCTGCGATAATGTGGTGTCATTGTGACCGTTGTCGGTTGTATCGTGTAGTAACAACGCACACTGCTGTGCTGTGTCGTGAAACATTGCATGACTGCGTCGGTATACTCATACTGGGTGAGCCTTGACATAATGACGCACTGGGTATATAATATGTGTGAGTTTGAACCATGCACCGTATCAAAATTCGTGATTTAACATGCTGATGCGAATTACTGAATTATGGCAAGTCATGATAAACTTAATAAGTTAGGAGCCAGGAGTGGGCTGAAAGTTGATAAAGTAAACTAGAAAATGGCACTAAAACTAAATCTAATCCCCAATTCTGACACCGTCTTCATAAGACATCGTTGACGGTTAATAACATAACAACGTCCAGCGACACGTGTATCAAGAGCTACGCGTAGCTCGTGTACGCCAAATGTCGCTTGCCACGCTAGAGAGAGAGAGAGAGAGAGAGAGAGAGAGGCACACACTCACCTCGGTGTAGAAGTCTCTTGTCTTGATCATCCACTCGGGCAGTGACGTCATCAGATGTTGCAGTGGTGCCCATGCTCAGATATGTGGGTCGTTGTTGCCACAGTCTCTGTCTCTGTATGTGGTATTCCCCACGGACACCACCCTTCTCTCCCCCTCCCTGTGTCAATGAGTGGTGTAAACAACGTTTCAAGTTGTGCCCAAATAAGGCCCTAGAATTATAGCAGAAGCATTACTCTCAGCTTCAGAGGATGTCGACAAATACCAGTTGTGAGAAAGAGTGCTTGTCTTGAACTTTGAGTACTTCCGACTCACTGGTTGCCTGTTTCGCTCGTATGAGTGCTCCTTCTCTAAACCCGTAGTTGCTTTGGTTCTGCGATTGAATATTAGCATGAATATATCAGATATTGATTCTATAAACAGTAGACACGAATATGATCGTTTTGTCGGATGATGTCCGAACAACCTTAACCAGCCATAATCTCTTTCATGATCATTGAGCTGCGCAGCTTAGACAATTTAAATTTTAAGTGATATCGGGTTATCTTACCTACTTGCTATCTTACACACAGTTACACTGAACTGCACCACTACATTTATAAGAACAGTTTACGAGTTATGAGTTCCAACAAAGCTGTGTGGTGTTATTATGTGGTGGTTACCTAATCGCATGTGGTGGTTACGTAATCGCATGATCCGCGTAGCTCGCTTACCTTGACCGTTATTCTCGTAGATTGCAGCATTTCCGTCACAAAGTCCGATATCCCGAGGGCCCGGACGAGGTTGTCCCGTTCCATCATCCCACTCAGTCGGTCCAGCTCCTCCTCCTCGTTGATGGGGACTGGTTTGGTCGTATCCCACTTCGTCTGGCCGGTGCCCGGGCCACCACTGGGGTCGTTCACCTGTACACGCACACGTGTTATTTTGCAGATGGTTACCTAGGGTCATATATATTGCAGCTACCTACCGTATATACTAACACGACTTGCGCGAGTTAGTAGGAATCTTAATACTGGGTAACTATTTCACATAGACGTACAGATTAAGTTACGTGGACTATAAGTATAACATGTGCATGATGATAAACTCATAAAATATAAACTGTTTCGATAGTTTCGTTAAAAGCTTCCAGATGAACACGTGATTCAACGCGGTGTCAAACGAAACTATCATTGAAATGGTTTCTAAGTTACGCAGTTCACTCACCAGGTACAACAGATGAACGTATATGGAAGCAAAACGTATAATTCGTACATGGAAGCAAAATTATCGAAACAGTTTTCACTCGCCCAGTTTTAAGGTTATAACATAACCCACTTTCCCACTATGTTTACTGTTTAGCAGACTATAAATGCTTTTAAACTGCTCCACTTAGTCCGACAAACATCACGTCATCACTAATTCTTTGAAATCATAGATCTATACACATTCATAGATGAGATTTTGGATGTCTCCTTAAGATTGAAAAACTTACTATATGAGAAAAACATTCTGTATTATATTGAAGAAATGGTTAATCTCCTCAGACCAACCCCTATATATTCTCCCATGATTTGTGATCTGACAACACTTTTCCCCATTCTAGCGACACTCTTGCCATGAACTGGGAGAACATTCTGACAGGTCTCTTGGGGACACTGCTTTTCCTGGGCAGTCTCCTAGGGATGCTCTCCAACGGGACTGCCCTCCACTTCTTCTCCACAAACTGCAAATCCAGTGTTTTCTCCAAGATTTTCCTCGTCGCATCCGCCACGGACTTCCTGACCTCCGTCCTGTCCGTGTTCGTGGCGTTGTCGTACTTCCTGGACCGAGAGCCGGGTGCATTCTCCGACTATACATTCAACGAGATGTGGGGCTCGCTCTGGAACTTCGTGTCTCGGTACTCGGCATATATAGTAGCGGTGATGAGCATTACGAGAACAGCAAGAATCGTATTTCCATTCCGGGCCATCCAAAGTCACCTGGTCATCACGAGCCTCGTCCTTTTTGGGGCGTGGCTGGTCTCGACCACGCCCTATTTTCATGGCATTCCCCATTACTACAAGAAGGAGTGGTGTGCTCTCGCACTGAACAAGTCACAGTTCATCAAGGCTGGCAGTCAGGATGCGCGGTACTACCTCATTGTTCTGGCAATTCCTGGTCTCCTTATCGCCAACATTCCTTTTGTCTGTGTGAGTGCATCGGTCAGCTTCATCAAGATATACACCACCATGAGGGTGAAGAAGGTTGTGATCAACAAGGCTATAACCGCGGCTGCAGCAGAAACCACCAGAAGCAACAGAGGACAGCAGCAAAGGTCAAGGCAAAGCAGATCGAACAGAAAGGATAGCTCCCTTCAGTCGGGCATCACAATTCTCTGTGTGGTTCTGATTTATCTTCTCCTCAACATTCCATACGCAGGAGTTTACCTGTATGTACAGATTATTTCTAAAGTGAAGTCAGTCTCGCCGGCCAATGTGTTTACATCGCACATCGTCAAGAAGTACATGATCGGAATGACACACATCCTGAGCATATCACTCAATGCAATCCTCAATCCGGTGGTCCTCTACCTCAGGATGACCAGTTTCAAGGACCACGTTGACACACTCTTCAGCTGCATAGTGTACAGGAGGAAGGGGAGGGCTCGAGACAGGTTCAGGAAGAGACGAGGACAACTCAACAAGGTGATCCTGAACAAGAATACCGTCCCCCAAGCCTCAAATCCGATCGGGGGATCAAGCTCCATATCCAGAAGGATGCAGCCTCTGTGGGCTTCCAGCAGCAATCAATCCAGTTAACTCAGGAAGAAGTAGCCAGTTCAATTGAAAAAATTCTAGTTTGGAACTGGTTAGTTCATAAGCCAGCATTCATTTTCCAATTCTTTGTTACAGCTGTTAGTGGTATTCCTATCCAAAGTTAATTATATTACACCAGTGTGAACTGTTGAAGAATTAGACAGCATGGACTGTTGAAAAGCAGGTATTTTTCCAATAACCGCTTGACTTGTGATCACTACACAGTGTAGTACACACAGCTTTACACACAGCTTTACGTGGTTCTATTGCTAGCTTCATGTTTAAAACTGTGTCATAGTAAAATGGTTTTTATCTTTGATGTTCACACTTTGATGAGTGGGGAAGGTACATTCCATTTCAAATCCACCTTACGTAAAATTCAAGTTTGAGCAGCCCAATTCTCAGACATGACGATTGTTAAACTCCGCTATAACACAAAGGTAACTTATTACTTTTCACTTAGACCATATATGTCGCTGGACCATATATGTCGCTGGAAAGTTTTTGTGAATCGGTAGCGCACAAGTACCCACGCCAGTTATTGCGGAGTGAGCATTAACAGTTAAAGAGTTAAGGAGTATTAAGGAGTATTAAGGAGTATTAAGGAGTATTAAGGAGTTAAGACACGCGTCACAGTATAATAGTTCACTGACACTGCTGTTGTGCTACACACACACTGTACACAACACGGTGAGGGGAGTGTGTGAAACCCGCCTGCACGCCATGCATATAGCTTACCCTCGTTAACATTTTGAACATCCCAGGGTAAAATGAGTCCCCAGAGAGTTGCGATAGCGCAGACACACGGCCCATGTAACAATGCACTTTGAGGTACTCATTTTGAGCTGGTTTGATAGCAACAGTTGGCATCTTAATTACAACATTCTCACGGGCCTTCTCAAACGTTAGGTTCCGCAGTTTGGATGCCTCTTTGAAAACATTTTCATTGGGCGCAGAGTCCGCCAGATGGTTTATTTCTTCAGATATGGTGTCATACTGGACAGATCCGGTGTTGGTCATTTGTATGGGGAACCGAGGGGAGCCTGGAGGGAGCTGTTCCTGCATAGTGCAGGTCACGTGATAGATAATTATTTTGGCAAAAGTAAAAGTGCGGTAAGTGTAAATCAAAATAGAGAATAGAGATGTGAGGGGATAAGTGAAGTAAGGCCAAAAGGGTCCACTATAGTCACTACTGAAAGGGGATGGACCCGAAGAGTCCACGCAATCGCACTACAACACTGGGGCATTACAGTAGTAGGGCACTACAGCACTAGGGCAGAAACAAGTCTCAGATGCCATAGTTTACTGTTTAGGGTCCCAAAGGTAAGGGGTCTCGTGATATAGTTGTGTGGGGTAAATATTGAGGTGAGGGTATGTAGTGGAGGTAGAGGTAAGGAGTGAGGTAGGGGGGGAGGCAAATGAGATGAGGGTTCAAGTGAGCATGGTCAAGGGGTGAAGCATGAAATTTAACTAGAAACTCAATACTTGAATGTAAAGTAAACGTAACATAATGTGGGCACAACTCATCTTACCATTTTGAAAGAGGGGCGTTTATACAGTCTCTCAGGGACTGGTCTAACTTTCTTCTTGATTCTCCTGCGGCCTGCGGCCTCGCCACTCTCCCCTCCATCAGCTACCCTCGGCCGGGGCTTGCCCTCATTCTGCTTTGCAGCAATTGCTTCCCGCTGTTGTCGGGCACACTCTTGCCGTGCTTTAGACGCAACCTAAACGTGGGAACTGTCAACTTCTTGTCAGTCGATGATATATTCAATCTCTCTAATCTGTGAACAATTCAGCTTCACAGGTTCATGAAGCTGCAGTTTCGTGACGGTTCGATTCACCTATTATGCCATTCCCGGCGCAAAAATTTGCAGCATATGCAGAGAAATGGGGAGCTGTTCACATTGGAATATCAATTTCATTAAAACCTGTTTAACCCCAAAGACTCCCAGATAAAAATAGTGAATAGGATAGTTAGGAAGTGGAAACGGGAGTGGGGGAGTGTATTTAGGGTCAGCAGGCAGGTTATACCACCACTGTGACCAGAAGTACCTGTGCTGCTGCACCCAAGATCTTATATAACATGTATAAGTAGGATCGACATGCTTGAGGGAGTCCATATGGTACATTTAAAAATAGGCCAAAAAAGACTTATTTCTCTTCCAAACGATCGAACATTCTCATTTGGACGTACTGTTTCAAGGTAGTAGTGATATTGCTGCGTAGAACTTAAGCAGACTGTGTTCCGTAGACTATAGTTAGACGATAAAGGATAAGGCTGTTTTCTCTAAGCAGTAGACAATATTATTATACAGTATACGATATAGTACAGCCTCAATTATATCATTTTCTTACCACCTTATTACCACCTGAGTGTTTATCACCCTATTGTTTACCACCCTTTTGTTGATTACCCTTTTGTCTTATCCATGAACTCAGTAATAATAAATTCACGGAGTATTGAGAGAGCTCTTAAGACACGGTTTAATTTAGGGATATTGATACCCGGGTGAAAACTAGCAACTCAGCTGCCGACCCCGCCCAGATATATATCAGAGTTATGAACTCACTGTCTCAGTGAAAAGAGAGCCACTCTGCTGGAAGAATGGTTTGTACTTTGCCTCGTTCACACACGGATAGATGCATCTGTACCCCCCAGCATTATTCCCCTCCACCTGCTCTAGGACTAGGGCGTACGCCTTGTCCGACTCCAGGGACTCCTGGTTCTGTTGCTGGCGCGCGCCGCTCTTAGCGAACAGACGCTCCTTCACCCTCCTCTTGTCTTCTTCTATACACCGCTTCCTGTGTGGTAATATAAGGAGGATTAGAGCAACAGAGCTATAAGTTATAACACACACAGCTGGTCTCATACGGCATGCGATCTCAGGATTTCAATGTCATATTGTGTAAATTGAGCAACTCAACTTCTGTCGTTTGATCAATTATGACAGACTATACAAACTGTTTACCTTTCTAAATAGCTGCAGTTTAGCATTCTGATGGTGTCTGAGAGGAATCCTTCCTTCACTTCCTTATCCAGCGGAGAGTCAGTATGGAAACTTGGGGAGTGATTCACCTGGCAATAGAAACTTAGAACTATGGTTAATCTATGACAACATAGTTGACTGTTGTGATTTGGTGGGTCTCACAGATTTTCATCCTTGAAAAATAAAATTTGACCTATCTGATCCACGTCACGTGAATCAGGAGGGTAATTAGAATTTGACCCTCCCGGTCCACCATAGATACGACAGCATTTGGGAAATCAGACACCGATTCTCACACATACCTCAATGAGCCACGGCTTGAGCTTTCTGTCGAGCATGATATCGAATCCCAATATCTCGAAACAAGCACTACCCCTGTTGTGATTGGGGAAGCAAGTTCTGTAGTTGTGTTTCAATGTCGGGTGGGACACTATCAGCGTTTTGATGATCACGTCCTCAATGTCAGCCCATATTTTCTCCCTGTTGTAGCCATTTTCCTCGAACCACTTGTTCAGATGAGATATTTTCCTGATAAAAGTTGAGGGTTATGACCTGTGTCGTTCAATTTTCTCATCTCAGTACAGTTGTCAAGTGGTATAACCATCAACACCATTAGGATATGAGACAGTTTTGAATCTGAACTGTATTTCGTCCACTTGGTTATAAAATGAGCTGGGCAATACACAACGTGATTCTAAATACTTTCATAATGAAATCCACTACATAACCCATAAACCACACTATTTATGCCATTTATATATTTTCTGAACGCACTCAACAGGCCTTAACAGTATTGCTTAAGTCATTTTGGCCACATAACCCACAAAACCGGTTAGATAGATTCGCAAAACTGGTACGGCGAACGAATCCTTTTACATGCAAAATTATGACCATTTTAACCAGATTCTCATGCTTTAGACAAGTAGGTAGTCAAAATTTCAAAGTAAAGAGCAGGTGTCAAGAGCAGGTGGATAATAGCATGGTATCCATGTCAACGCGCGCGGCGCAAATTTGAACTTGCGCGGAACTCTCAATGTCAAGTGCTTTCGCGCCTTACGCAAAGTTTATTGATTACCCGCCAAAACCATCATTTTCCTCTCAAACTCACAAACCCTCTGAAGCCGCAAAACTCAAGAATGCAAATGCAGAAATGCGAATTCAGACATTTCAGGAATGTACACTAATTAACAGATACACGCCTGCAGATAAGTTAAAGGGAGTGTTGCCGTATAGCAAACATACATAGGGAGTTTCCTGAATGCAGATTTTCTATACCTAGATATTTTTGAACTATTCAAAGTTCGACGATTGGAAGTTAAAATTGAGATAACAATTTGGGCAAATATCAATGGTAACATTGCATCAGACTCACCGTTTATGACCCTTTTCATCGTCTCTGATGAAATCACTCGAATGTTTTGTTATAGCATAGTTGGTGAGATGCATCATGACATCATCCTGAGATGAAGCAATAATGAGGAATGAGGGATAATGAGGAATGAGGGATGAAATGGCAAATTATAATCATTCCCAATTAGTGCTTATTGGTTATAGCTAGACTACCTGACTCATGAAGTGCATGAGTTGTGGCAGTATCGCATCAAATTTTCTTAATTATGGTAATTAAAAGTCCATTATAGGAATTTTAATTACACTCCTCTGTAATTATCAACTATTTATAGATCAAGCTGGGATGAAAGATTCCCGCCGCACAATCTCTCTCTTTCACCAAACTATAAATCTCCCCTCATCATCACCCTTCTCGACCATGACAGATGAAATGTTGACGCCTGATGCGTAATACCTACTGCTTGTCAGTATTTGAAACATCAGCAAGCACATTTTTGTGTGTAACGATGAAAATTGAAATAAGTCATCCGATGCTGTGATATGTGCTGTTGACTGTGACCGGCAAAAGAATTTCAATATATTTTCAAACTGCAAAATAGAGTAAAGAGTTAAATTGTTGACGCAGAAGATGCAGAATTATATTGATTTGCATGACTTGTTTTGCTTGCTGTTCGATGTTCATTGATCAAAGTAATTTTCTTTCTAAAAGAGGAGTGAAAAATGTCAAATCTGCAGCTTTTCTTAAAAGGAGGTGATAAAAAGGAAGTGATGATTACACGTGTAAAATGTATAGAAAGAGAGTGATGTAAGTGTAAAATCCTGCACACCAACATACACACATTACTCATAGCAGATATGAATCACACATTCACGCAATGCATTGCATATATTATTCGCGGTTTTACTGTGGCATGTAATTTTTACAGGGTGTGTATAGTGTATAAGAAGGTAACAAAGCAAGGTATAGG
This sequence comes from Beroe ovata, assembly GCA_946803715.1. Lineage (NCBI taxonomy): Eukaryota > Metazoa > Ctenophora > Nuda > Beroida > Beroidae > Beroe > Beroe ovata. The sequence continues at coordinate 39,558 of CAMPET010000346.1, forward strand.
TTATGGTGATAATGTTGAAGTTTGAACTGATAACATCATGTTGTCATAATAAAATCATGTGGATTGTTGACATCATGATGTCATCATGTTGACATCATGATGACACCATGTTGACATCATGATGACACCATGTTGACATCATGATAACATCATGTTGACATCATGTTGACATCATGATGCTATCTGTTGACATCATGATGTCATCATGGTGACATCATGATGCTATCTGTTGACATCATGTTGACATCATGTTGACATCATGATGCTATCTGATGACATCGTGTTTCATGATGACATCATGTTGACATCATGATAACATCATGTTGACATCATGTTGACATCATGCTATCTGTTGACATCATGTTGACATCATGATGACATCATGTTGACATCATGATGACATCATGTTGACATCATGATAACATCATGTTGACTTNTGACATCATGATAACATTATGTTGACATCATGTTGACATCATGATTACACCATGTTGACATCATGATAACACCATGTTGACATCATGATGACATCATGATGACATCATGTTGACATCATCATGACATCATGATGACATCATGATAACACCATGTTGACATCATGTTGACATCATGTTGACATCATGTTGACATCATGATGCTATCTGTTGACATCATGTTGACACCATGTTGACATCATGTTTCATGATGACATCATGTTGACAACATAACATCATGTTAACATCCTGTTGACATCATGATGCTATCTGTTGACATCATGTTGACAACATGATGACATCATGTTGACATACCACGTTGCTGTTCGATGGATCCTGGTACGGGGTGACAGCGAATCTAACCAGCCCGTCCTTGTACACGTATATCCTCAGTGGATCGCACGAGGTCACAAGAACGTAAATCCGGAGATCAAACTTCAGGTTGTCCACGAGGAATGGCTGAAATGGAGAGGTTATAATCTCGTGGGATACAATTATCATCGGAACAATCACTGGCTAAGGAACAGGGTAGAGGCTAGGAGGAGTATGGGATAAGCTCGTCCCCGGACCTAAACCCAAGATCACTTCCTCCAGTATTCATGGTCTGAACAGCAGTTATCGTGGTCTGATTAACATTTATCATGGTCTGAACAGCAGATACTGATGGAATACCACTTCGTGTTTTCTACATTACAGTAAAACATAAAGTGTTTGTTTTTATTTTTGTTGCTACAGCAAACCTTGATTCGGGAAAATTTACCATCAGACACTCTTCTGTGTGTGTGTGTGTATTGTGTGTGTGTGTGTGTGCATGTGTGTGTGTGTCTGTGTGTCTGTGTGTCTGTGTGTCTGTGTGT
>CAMPET010000346.1:41292-56932 GCA_946803715.1 Beroe ovata
TGTGTCTGTGTGTCTGTGTGTCTGGCTTCAATACAGACAGAATGGAAATTTACCAACAATCCGATTCAACTAACGAACTCAAAGTTGAGCAATTTCCCGATATTCATTTCCGGTGACCGGAAGTATCATAACATCATCAGCTATATCAGCTATAACAGCTAACATCATCAGTCTATAACTGACTAGTATCAGACAAGCACATACACACACAGTGCACACTGCATTTCCAAAGTGTTCCTGGTCGACACATGATATTGTGAAGTAACGTTATACGTTCAGCATTAGTCGTCACCATAGCAACAGGATGCAGGGCGACATTAAACTCAAACAATAATACCCGCGACCCCCATAACACACACACACACACACATAATTATGACGGTTTTTGAATCACAACGAGCTGTGTACCTGATAACCCCATCATGACTCATGAGCAATATCAACTACCATGTGCAAAACAGTGTATGAACCCTGTCATTCTAGACAGGGATTTTTGAGGAGAATTGCTCGAGAAAACCTGTCTAGAATCGGGATTTTCACTGGCAATCAATCGGCATTCCTGTTTAGAACGTACTCTCGCTCCTGCCCGTGTGTGATGATTGACCGACTTATGTCACGTTACAACCGCGTGAATTTTGGCGGGGGAAGAAACCCCATCTAGGAAGAATTTCGAAGCCAATGATTGCTCGGGCAAGAGTAAAGGGTCATCCTGTCTAGAAAGGAACTCTTGATCGAGCAATTGCTCCTCAGAGCTCCAGCTGTTAGAATTGGATGACGTTTCAATCTAGTATAATAATCTAAAGAGATAATCTATAGAGATAATCCACTCTATCATGTTGAAATATGAGACCAAAGAGCGGTGTCATTGCTCTCTCTCTCTCTGACGGAAGGTGTCATTGTCATTTGACGTGGGAGTAAGAGAGTTGTCAATTCCACTAACCTTTGAGAGGTACTGTTGCACGACGAAGTTATCGCAATGCTTGATGTCAACCTGTAACGTTGCGATGATTGAACAATGACAGATGACAGATAGGATAACTTGACAGCAATGACAAGGCGATTATTCCGTCATTGTGAGAGGAAGAGATGTACCTTGGGCGTCTTGGTCAACATGATTCCCTTTCCCTGACAGCTGTTGTCCGGCTTGATTATGTATGTCTTGTTCTTCTTGGACCGGTGATAGGACATAAAGTCGCTGTAGCTGAAATGGGGGATGGGGTGTCATCATACAATGTGGTTCTGACGAAGTTTGAGACATAACCGATTGTGGTAGTGTATAACTTCCCGCGTGTCGCTATGAAATGGGGGTGAACCATCTTATACCCTGGAATATTCATGAATGAATATTCTGGATCCATACATACATATTTTACTCAACCTCGGGGAAATTACTATAAATTAGTTACCATGACAACACTTACAACGTGAACCTTATTTGATTTCATGAATAAAACTCACCACACACAGTATATGAAATATCAAAACCGTTTAACGGGCGAATCACTTAAATAAACTATAGCCACTCAGAGTAATTTACTAACTGCACACGTTTAATCGTTTTCAGCTTGAGCTATTGCACTCACATAACGTATATTTTTCAAACACCTACAATAAAGGATTGGCCAATTACACGCCAGGTATACGGGTCACGTGATAGATATCTACCAATGAACACTTACTCAGCAGGCAAACACCACGATTTGGGGCAGATGTTGTATTCCTTTGGGAATAGCTTCATCATTCTATTCATGTTGCGGGCCAGTGTGTCTTTCCGACAAATCTCACTCATGCCGGGAAAATGGTTGATTTTCTGAAAGAGAGAGGGGGATACACTCAGCACTTCTGTACCCAGACTCATGCATTACAGTGAGCAGTGAGCAGGATAGGAATAATATCAGAAAACATATCCATAATACTGAATTAAAGATGATCTATGTTAACGCAACATATTATCATGCTTAACAAATTTTAATATGAGTGATGATTACATTTTACAAGCATATTCCACGATACATACTGTGGTAGTGTGGTAAATACTCATATATACTATAGTAGTACTCCTAGTATATACTGGGATATACTAGTAGTACTACCATCAGTCAAGTATGACAACTAATACTGCAGCATTGCGGCGAGTATTCCACGTAGTTCGTAGCGGCGCACGGGCGAATGTCGACGACAAAACCAGGACATTGCAACACGGCTGCGACACAACCGCGACATTGCGACTCAACTGCGACACAATTGTGCCATACAACTGCGACACAATTGTGACGCATGTAGGAACACAGTGACGTCACTAACCTGGTATCTCTTCATATCCATGACTCGTTCAATGCTGACAGAGCAATCCGTCCAGAAGAGCACCCAATCCTCATTTTCGCTAACCTCACGGAAATTGAACCGCTTCGCGACCCTGCGAACTGACTCGTACCTACAGTTCACCGTGCATATCCCAATAGTCCTGCGGAGTAAGGGAGACATGGAGGTGATGATGGGAATTTCTGGGATATTGTTTATTTTATCTAAACAAGTCGGTTGAACGGGCGATAAACATTAGGAATCATCATTAGTCCTATTGGAAACCATGAAACACGTCCTACATTAACATGTTACATGTTGTATTGATTTAAACTAGATTCTACACATATTTCACAATGACCAGCGTGTCTTCCCAGAATAGGCGTTATTAACTGATAATAATTAGATCATGATTCCATCCATCTCACACATGGTAATGATGGATCATAGAACATCGTGTTTTGACACGTGACCCACGACTAGTGACTTTCCATCACGAATGAGAATCTAACGGTTTATTGTTACATTGAATGCAGTTTATGAACTCATCAAATTGATTGCACTGTGCAGTTTAAACTGGTTGTGTGCAACTACTTGTTCCGAATGCACACACATACACTATCACACCTGTCATACACATGCAACAACCATGACCAGCGCAATTGCAATAGTCAGGATGTGTGTGACCATGTTGGCGACTGTGGGTACAGCTTGCCTTGAAAAAGTAGTTATCAGAATTGAATTGTACATGTGAAGAGCACTGTAAACATGCTGACTGCTAATGGTTCATCTGTAAGTGTCTTGTTGAAGATATACAGCAAGGAATGTGTGATGAATTCATAGTGGATTTTGCGACGACAAGAAGAATTAATCGAAAAATTAAACATACCCCCGACAATGCCCTTAGAATGGGTCTTGTATTCCCTCAGTAAAAGGAAATGGGAACAAACCTCTTCTTCTTCTTCTTTTTCTTCTTTTCAACCTTAGGTTCTTCTTTTATCTCTTCAGGTTTCTGAACTGGCACAACTACTTCTGGTTCTTTCTCTTTTTCATCTTCACTCTCAGACTCTCCTTCACCGATCACAGACTGAACATTTTAAAGATCAACCAGGTTTACAAAACTGGTTTATTTTCTAGCTCAAGGTCAAGAAGCAACAAATGTCAACGACACTAACAAAGGATGAACCTGCTCTTCAATGAAAGGGGTTGGTGCTGGAGAGAGTTCTGGTTCAGGGATTGCACTGAGTGGTATTAAGGGCTTACCATCCCGATCCTGAAAAGAATGGCTTTGAACAAACTTTTCACTTTTAAATAGTAACATTTTACCTATAATGGTCAATACTGAGGCCTTATCAATGATAAAATTCACAGGAAGGAATGGAAGTTTGGTCAGAAAAATCGGAATTAAGTCATTGGCCAATGGCCATAAATGATATAGCAATTTTTCAGGCTGTCTTACCTTTTCTTGAGGATAACTTCCATCATCATCCTCATCTGATAAATCCAAGCTGTCAAAATTTTTGCTGAGCTCATTAATTGCCACTTTCAAGCCAATCAAACTATCTTTTCTGACTATTGTGTTGCTATTTTCAATATCACACATTATCTTGTCACCATTTTTCTCCTCAGGAATGAGAACAGCCGCATTCACAAGTTTATTGTAAAGACCAGACTTCCTATACCTACAAGTTTAGATTTAGTGTCTTTGATAACTGGCAAGGATAGAGCCATCAAAGATATGTCACAGACATTTATTGTACAATGAAAAACTACCTCTCCTTGGGGCACAATTCATCATACCCAAGAAGTCAACACTAATATTGTTAATTTGAACATCAATAAGATGTAGATGAAAATTAAAGAAAGGGCATGGAAACAAAGTTAATGGGCAACTTACAATTGAATTTTTCAGATAATTCTTATTTCTATTTGTGGGAGTAGATGGAACACATCTGCTCAAAAAATGCAATATACTGAAGCATTCAAGTGAGCAAATGAATCAATATGCAAATTATACAATAGAATAGAATACTATACAATGGTGTTTAGCTATCATACTATCATACTCCTGGCATTTCTATTGAGTCATTCAGTGATCCCAAAACTAGCTTGGAATTATACACATTACAAAATAAGATGTATTGGAAGTGATTAAAGGATTAAGGATACAAGGTTACATTTTGTAGGATTTCACCCTACCCTTGTTGGCGGGATTTTACAATAAATAATCATGGCTGAATTGAATTGAATTGACTTGCTTCAATGCTTCATGAAACATTTTTTTCTTGACGCGCAAATTTATGACATAACATATACAATTTTAATTGATTGCACAATTTAATGGCGCGCGCGCTGTGCGCGGGAAAAATGAGCATTTCAATTTAATTAAATATTTAGTTGTCAAGCGATGGTGAACCGCTGTTGTCTGGCATGGCATGGCAATGCTTAATTAAGTTTAAGCCGCGCGCGGCGCGCACAAAACGGAATTCTCGACAGGGTTTATCAATTTAATAATCTATCATCGATCGACAAAAACCGCTGATGCAAGCTGCGATTAGCGCGCGGCGCGGCGGCGGCCAATTGCGTTTGCTTGTGATCAATAAGTTTGCCCTTCGCGCGCAAAATAAACGAGACTCTCGATGCTGACGCGATCCGACAGATGCTATGATCAATTGACAAACAAAAATTATCCGACGATAAAATTTGGTCAAATAATATGTTCGATAATGGCATGATGAGTACAAGCAAATGATCAATGAAGCTCAAAAAGTATGACAGTGATACATTGTAGGATTTCACCCTACCCTCGCTGGCGGGATTTTATCCCTGGCAAGGAATAACAATTGTGCGCCACCGACGGTGGGGAAAACCCCTATAATCATTAATTGAATCAATCAATAATCAACTGACAGTTATAGGAAACCGTTTGTCAAATCTTGTCATGACATTACAAAGATTGATGATAATTTCATATCAGAGAGAATTAAAGAATATTGGAATGATTTACCATTAAGTGTTAGAAATGCTTCAAACGTTGATATGTTTAAGGGTGAATTGGAGCAGTATAAGATGTCTTCTGTAACATTGAATCCTAGCAATTTCTGGTATGTTTCGCATCAAGTTATTAGCAAAATTGAAGGTGGTAATTACCTTTCCAACAAGGATAGATTTAATGAATACCTGAGGGCTCATCCTCAGGTAGCTAGAAGAAAAGGAATTAACATTTATTAAGTATTTTATTTCCATAATGACAATGGACACCTTAGCAGAAAGGTGGCGTTTTTCAGCGGTAGAGATTGTATTGAATAAATTTTCTTGACATGTGTGATGGTTTTATACCATAAATTCTTATCTTATCTTATCTCTTCGGAATTAAAATTTATTCAAGCTAAAATTTATCTTCAGGATCTCCATGAGAATGTACATTGTCCTGTAACGAGCAAAATTCAAATAAAATCAAATTTCACAAAAATCATTCACAAGAGCTACAAAATCTGAACATAACACAAAAACTTTAAAGATTACTGACTGGAAAGAGGGTACATGATTGAGAACTAGGGGGAATAAGTTAAGTTGGAGTTAATTAAAAAATCATTTCATTCACTGGGTTTTGATACCCAGTGTTCTCTAACCTATATTATCAACTGAGTCTACGACTCTCCCTGGTATTTCTTCATTGAGCCCAAGCTGTCTTATAGTCATAAACCTGTTAGCCCATTTTTGCTCTGAGAAGTCATGGCAGTGGGGTCACTGGTCCTATCTTATAGGATTACTCCCACTGTCCCTAGTGGGATTTTATCAAGAATAGTAACGGTGTAGTTTAGGAATAGTAAAGGTTTTATTTATCAAGAATAGTAAAGGTGCAGTTACTACTTAAGGCATCAACTGAGTTCAGACTATGTACATCACGAAGATGTTCGGGGAGTGTGGCTTCATCAGATTCACTTGTCAAAAGTCAAAATCGGCTTTATCTGATCTGTGACCATTTTGTGAAATAGCAAATGGAATGAAACACAAAGTTCGGGATATACCAATCTGAAATGAGAAACAATCANTATACACATTACAAAATAAGATGTATTGGAAGTCTGGCATGGCAATGCTAAAATAAGTTTAAGCCGCGCGCGCACAAAACGGAATTCTCGACAGGATTTATCAATCCATCTATATCATTGATCGACTGCAAAAACCGCTGGTCCGCTGATGCAAGCTGCGCGTGCGATTAGCTTAGCTTGCGGCGGTGGCCAATTGCGTTTGCTTGAGATCAATAAGTTTGCCCTTCGCGCGCAAAATAAACGAGACTCGCGATGCTGACGTGATCCGACAGAGGCTATGATCAATTGACAAACAAAAATTATCCGACGATAATTTATTTGACCAAATTTTATAAAATCGGCTCTAGACAGTCGGAGCTGCCACTAGGGGGAATAGGGAGTGGGCCAGACAGTAAGAAAATATAAAAGGGAAGAGGGTAAAAAGAAGGAGGGAATACCTTTACCAATACTCAAACCTGAGGCTGGAGGCAGTGCACAGAGGAAGCATAGTAGATTAGGTGACCCCAGAGTTATCTTTGTCTCTTTCCTGTATTAATAGTTTTGTTTTAATAGCAAAGCTGCTGATAGCATCGAGGGTGTTGTTCTTGAGGATTACATCCAAGGAGTAGAAGTATGTGCCCAGTGTGTCCATTCTCATTTGTGAAGTCCCATGAAAAACCACTGATATTTGGTATCTTGAGGCCAGACGTTTCTTCAAGCCATTTTAACGCTGCTGTTGAATCTTGAACAACGAAACTCTTGCTGAAGTGGTTGGAGAAACTTCCAGTTGATAAATTTGTCTGATCTTGAAGTTGGAGTTTAGCTTAGGTCATTAACCAATCTCAATGGTATCTCTCTTCCATGATGTAAATTTTCTAACTTTATGGATCTTAAGTAGACCGTAAAACCAAGGGATTCCAGGTTTGAAAATACTGAGGGTACTTGGTCTGCCACTTTTGCAAAGGCCAGCAACATTGTCGGATGTTTTCTAACAACAAACTGACATGATTCACCAACTCTCCATTAATCTAGAAAAGCATTGGTTACTTTAGGAGTAGGGTCAACCTCCTCCAAACGTTCAAACTGGCTACCCTCACGTAACTAAATCATTCAATATTGGTGAATGGTCTGAATATAAGTTTGTGGGCAACAAAATTCTTGACATGGTCTATCATTGATGATATTACTTTCTATCCTGGTATCAATCATTTAACAATGTTGTCTGGTTGCACCACACTGCAGTCTGACTGAATGACTGGGAAAGTCGTCATAATTTCCATAGCTTTGAAGACATATCCTCTTTTCCATTATTTCATTTAAACTGCATTTTAAGTGCAAAGCTGTCATGAAGTAAATCACAACCTAGGAAGAGCTGGTTAGTCAACCTCAATATGAAAAAGAACTCGAATATTGCTAATGTGAAGGAAGTCACATATGCGACTATAAGGTGACTATTGTAATGTAGTTTCATTTCTTTCAACCTGCTGCTGCTTAGATTGCTCACTATCATTGCCAGTGCATAATCTGATACAGACTGAAATAATCAGAGGTAAACTATGCAGGTCTCAGCTTGACCAGATATGTCAAGATGCATGTAATGAGTCATATGATCCAAGAAGACTCAGTTTAGTGAAAAGTCAGATTGCCCTTCTGGAACGACAGTGTCACAATATGAGTCTGCAGCTCAATGAGAGGTAAATGCTTTCATTTTTTTAAATGTAACCTGAAGCGCTGATTAAGATTTTTCTTTTGATAAAGTAAATTCATGAAGTTCTATTTTATGTTATTTCATTATCAGGCAAAGTACATTACAACATACATATGATACCTTAGAGCAAGCCAGTAATGAAATGCAAAGATGGTTGGATAAATCTTCTGGCGAAACAGTTGTAATCAGTAAAACAGACATTAATACAATCTTAAAAACAATAAGAGGAGCTGGTAAACGGCTCAATAAACCCAATGAGTCTGTAGAGGTTTGTAATGTGAAATGGCATTCGTACATTGACTTTCTTTTGTGTGCTGATACCCCTTGCTGGTGTCTGTTTTGCTATGATGAGGCAGTGGCACTCATTCTTTTGGCACTGGCTCAAAATCTTTATTCCTTATTTGTCAAAAACAAATCTTCAGACAGTGAAAATGAGACAAATATATGCAAATAAGTTTAGTTGCACCTTGGAATCACCTCAAGATGCATTCTCATATAACATTAAACAAATGGTGAGCATAGATATGATATAGATGTCATCTCATCACATAGTATTGAATTGAATTGAATTGAATTATATTTTTGCTTCACAACATCATTAAGAGGCGTTTCTTTCAGGGAAACCTAGAACATAAGCTATCGGAGCTGGCAGTAAGCATAGATATTTTCAAGCATTCTGTCCCTGAGCAACAAACAGCTAAATCAGGTGTTCTTGATATGTCTAAGTCTTTGAGAGTATTCTCAACTTCAGCAACTGACTACGAGAAGTCTGTTTCAATCTTGAGGAAGCAATTGGATGAGTGTTGTCTTGACTTGACTCAGTTATCTTTACTCCAGCCACAACAGCAGCTTTACAGAAGAAAAAAGTTTGATGGACTATCACTTGAATCTATATTAGAATACTTGAAACGGTTTACCAAGAAGAAAGAAGTTCTCGAAGCAATTCCATTGATCTGGCAACTTGCAAGCCATCCAGCCAAGCTATCAATGATGAGAGCCACTATGCTGGATGAGGAGTTGCAAAAATGTCATGAGAGACTAGAACTGCATACAGTGTTTGTACTGGAAGTCCTTTCAGGCTTGGAGGGCATGTTTGGTGATTTTGAAAAAAACAACCTTGAACCAATGATATCAAAGCCCCTCTCTGAAACGATAGATGCTTATGAGCTTCTCCAAAATGAACAGAACAAAGAAAATTTTGCAGAGTTTTTCAGAAGATTTGACCATCTGATTCCAAGTATTAAAAGCGTTTTAACGCTATTGAAAGAATCCATAAAAGTATCAAATTCTTCAGAATTGCAAAATATGTTCAGAGAACAAATTCTTGCATTCACTAAGCGATGTTTGCTCAACAGAAAGGAAATGGAGAAAAAGATGGCCGATCACAATAGAAAAGCTGAAGAAATGTCATCGAAACTTCAGTCATCTATCTCCTTTGATTCAAAGGACTCCCAATGATAGTTATTAGTTATTGTCTGGTTCAGATTAAATATAACAAATATTCTGTACAGTGTACATATTATTATTTTTAGGTACATACTCTTTATACCTATCCAATTGAATTTTGTGGTTTTCGATTTTATTCATTTGTGATGCAATACTTCTACTTTGTATTTTGTAGTTCAAAACCTGAGCTCTATAACTTCAATCATTTCTTCAACCATCTTCTTCTAACCGATTTTCGCAAAAATAGCAACTATGGTTGTGACCATGACATCGCTCCTGGAGACTATGAATTGTCTCCAGGATGTATTCACGACAGTCGGAGTTTCTTCAGACACTGTAAACCTGCCTCAGATAGTGGTTCTGGGATCTCAGTCGGCTGGTAAGAGTTCTGTTCTAGAGAACATAGTTGGTAGAGATTTCCTCCCCCGAGGTATGGGAATAGTGACAAGACGACCCCTCATTCTGCAGCTGGTCAGTACCGAGGAGCAGAGGAGTGCTAATGGAGTGGAGCATGTGATATGGGCTGAGTTTCTTCACCGGAGAGGCGAAGTGTTCACTGATTTTGAGCAGGTCAAGCAGGAAATTGTCATGGATACAGACAGGGTAGCGGGAACAGCCAAGGGGATCCATGCCAAACCAATTCACCTGAAAATATTCAGCAGTTCAACCCCAAACCTGACACTTATAGACTTGCCTGGTCTCACTAAAGTCCCAGTTGGGGGCCAGCCTGAGGATATAGAGATGCAGATTGAGCAACTTGTGATGGATTATGTGGCAAACGAAAATGCTATCATTCTCGCCATTACTCCCGGTAATCAAGACATTGCCACGTCGGACGCTCTGAAAGTAGCTAAGAAAGCAGACCCGTCGGGTGAGCGGACCATTGCGGTGATAACCAAAGTCGATCTGATGGAGAGGGGAGTTGCAACAATGAACTTACTGAAGGGCATCACTCTTCCCGTGAAGCTTGGGATTGTGGGTGTGATCAACCGTTCTCAAGTGGACATCGAAGAGGGAAAGAGCATCAAAGTAGCTCTAGAGCTGGAAGAGAAATACTTTGCGAAGAATCATCCGACTCTGTCCTCTAAAATGGGGACCGGATATCTCTCTGAGAGACTAAGTGTCATACTCATGGCCCACGTTAAGAAGTGCTTACCATCTCTGAGGAGCAGGGTGTCCCATCTGAAGGGAAGCCAGGAAGCAATCATCAGTGATCTCGGTAAACCACTGACCAATAAGGGTCATGCTATTCTCGAACTTATCAACACATTTTGCGAGGAATTCAGATGTGTGATCAATGGGAACTCTCCCAACATTCAGACTACTGAGATAGCAGGAGGTGCCAAACTGTTTTACATATTCCAGGACACATTCGGAAAAGCACTCGAGGAGTTCGACCCAATGACAGGACTAACACTGTCAGATGTCCGTCATGCTGTGAGGAACTCAATGGGCACAAGACCATCGCTCTTCGTGCCAGAAATCGCGTTTGAGATGCTCGTCAAACGGCAGATTGCTCTGCTGCGCGATCTCTGTCTGAGGGTTGTCGATTTGTCCTATGACGAGCTGGCAAACTCTATTTCAATCGCGTGTGCTCGTCACTTTGAGAGGTTTGACAATCTGAAAGTGGCAGCAATGACATCAGGGATCCACTTGTTGAGTGAGCGTCTCCCCCCAACCCGTGAAATGGTGGAAAACTTGCTCAGTATCGAGCAGAGTTACATCAATACCAACCACCCAGACTTCTTCTACCGGTACCGGGCTGTCAGTGACAGGTTCAAAGTTACCAGCCAGGGTCAACCGACTGAAATGACGACAGCTTCGACAGCGAGACCGAGCATATGCGACAAACGAGGTGAGTCTCACTGTAAGTCATAGTTTAACTGTTAATAATTGAATTGTTACGCGTCCATGTGCGTTTTCTCCAATTTAAGTCATGTCTTCTTCCATCTTCTTGTGTTATGAAGTTTAATAATATTTCAGAAAAGACAGACTCCGGTCAAGAAGTTGAACAAAAGTTAACGACCCGGGAGCGCGAGGAGGTGCAGATGATCGAACAGTTGATAATCCAGTACTTCACAATAATCCGCAAGCAGCTCCAAGACTCTGTCCCCAAGACAATCATGCACTTCATGGTGACGCACCTCAACAAGATGCTATCGTCCAGTCTGATCAGTGAGCTGTACATCGAGGACAAGTTCGACCATCTTCTGCAGGAGTCAGAGGCGATCACAAAGAAGCGGGAACACGCGTGCAGGATGCTCACTGCGCTCAACGAGGCACAACGTGTGCTCAGCACTCTCAGGGATATGCCTGGGGTGTGAGGATATGTGAGGGTGTGAGGATATGTGAGGATGCGTCATTGATTGTGGTCTGTGACGTGTATCGACATCAAGATGTGAAGTCAATGACAGTATTGCCAGCTGTGACGCGCATATTGGCCCGCTTATCATGACTACCCTTTTGTTGGAATATTAAGTTACAATCCTAAGTGTTTGGTGAATGAAGCATTGTTACTAGGAGTTATGTGAAGAAATGAGACATGAACTAGACCTATTTTGAGTAATTTCTCGAAAGACAATATCGTTTTGTTGGAATTTCGAACTCTTTGACTGTATAATCTTTATTTTCTTTGCGAATCTATGTACTCGGTTCCTAATATGACCCGTGTGGTTATTCGATCTTTTGCCACATTGGTTTTGCCAAAGTGGTTCTCCCATAGCTAAACTAATATATATTTCACACGGGTGTAAATAGCTTGAATATTTATGCGTGTAGCATAATTGAACCGGCTGAGTCTTTTATTAATTTGCAATTTCATAAGTTCGCTTTTTACTGTTGTTTTCACTAAAATTTCTTTAAATACGTTGATATCCCATGTTCAGATATCTCATTAAAAATCATCACTTGCATTGCCACTGATAATATTTTTCCCGCAATTCTCGTAACTCAATCATCATATGTCACACGTTGTAAGGCATGTGTTGGTGTATGTTAATGGTCAGTTCAATCAACTTCCTGTAATTATACCCTATTAAATCACAGTTGACAAATTGTCCCTGGCATGATTATTCCCTTATATGGACATTGCAACTTCCCCACTCACACTTTCTATAATAATAGGAGTGTGACTCGGGTCGTGCAGTTCATCCCTGAGCAGTGGCGAGGGAGCAGCAGTACCATTCCTATATCTTACATGCCATCTTTAGTACCCCACTTTTACGGTTCATTTATTATTCTCACTCTCATTTTTCAATACAAGTTCCCAACTCCAACTAGCTCACCTCTCCCCTTATCTAGCCTTAGCGAATCATGTCCTCCATCTAATGGTTTGCTGGGCTCAGTTTGTGGAAATAATCCGGTTGTAGACAGCAGCTACAGCACTGGTATCGAGGCAGCAACTCGAGTGTATCTTAGCAACGCGTGACAACACCCCACGTGACACGCAGATACCGCGTGACAGAGACCGCGTGACATCATGAATCCCATGAACAAGTACGAGAAGTTGGAGAAGATAGGGGAAGGAACGTATGGAACTGTGTTCAAAGCGAAGAACAGGCAGACTCAGGAGATTGTAGCGTTGAAGAGGTACCGACTGGATACTGAAGATGAAGGTGGGGGTTTATTGTCACGTCGTGTGACCTAAAACACGTGCTATTATCAAGTGGACTCGTCACACGTGTTATAAACACGTGCTTCCTAACTACAGCATCATCGTAACTGAGCTCCCTTCAGGCATTCCCAGTTCTGCTCTGCGTGAGATTTGTTTGATGAAGGAGCTGAAACACCAGAACATAGTGCGATTACAGGACGTCCTACACAGTGACAGACGACTCACACTTGTGAGTTATGACGTCATATTCCCACAACAACATGACAGTTGTTTAAATTGTTACCTCCTTAGATTATGAATTACAATTCGAACAACTGTCATTCGGTGCAACACTTGTAATACGTATACCTGCATAACTGTCACGGATTGCCCCGTTTGCGACTGCACAGTTCATTGTATGACATGTTTATGACAGTTCATCGTATACGACAGGTGTTCGAGTACGTTGATCAGGACCTGTTTCATTACCTGGAGTCTCACAAGAACTCTGGTGTTAACCCGATCAAAGTGAAGAAGTTCATGTACCAGTTACTCAAAGGTCTGGCATTTTGCCATGCCCAAAACATTCTCCACCGAGATCTCAAGCCTCAGAACCTGCTGTTGAATGCAAACGGAGAACTGAAGATCGCTGACTTTGGGCTTGCACGCGTCTTTAACGTCCCTCTGCAAAGTTATTCCAACGAGGTGGTCACACTGTGGTACCGGCCACCTGATGTGTTGCTTGGGAACAAGAGGTACACCACGAGTATAGATATCTGGTCTGCAGGGTGTATCTTTGCTGAGATGGCCACCTGTGATCCATTACTGCCTGGTACGTGTGTGTGTGTGTGTGTGTGTATGTGTGTGTGTGAGTGTGTGTGTATGTGTGAGTGTGCGTCTGTGTATGTATGTGTATGTGTGAGTGTGTGTGTCAACTGTCTGTGTCTATGTGTTTGTGTGTACTGTGTATGTGTCTGTGGGTATGCCGTATGTGTGAGTGTGGGTATGTGTGAGTGTGCGTGTGTGTCGATGTGGCAGTATCATCCCATAGATAATTGTATAGCTTCATCATCTATCACACACTGTATACTGTACACAGTAGTACACTGCATCCACTGTATAATGCGTAGACCAGCTCCATCCCCTCCACCCCCCCTGCAGGGATTGACGAAGAGGATCAGTTACTGAAGATATTCCAGTTGGTGGGCAGCCCGACAGAGGAAACATGGCCTGGTATCACCAGGCTACCACGTTACAGTGCGATAGCAGGCTACTCCGCAAAACCCATCACCAATGTAGTCCCTACTCTCAATGTAGCGGTGAGTTAGATTGTGCACTTCATTGTGTACCTATTTGTTCATACGGTATTTTTTCATACGGTAGGTTTTTGTCATGTTCATTGAATTTTAGCAACATCTCATACCAGAACATTTGTTTGTACATATTTGTGTACGTTCAACCAATTGTAGCAAGTTCTCCACCATAGGAATTACCTGTAATCCCCACAATACCGTACTACTGCAGGGTATCGATCTCCTGCTGAAGCACCTCCAAGCTAACCCGTCGCGACGTACATCGGCAGAGGAAGCGCTCTCTCACGAGTACTTTACCAGCTCCTAACTTGTTACCATGGTAACTCCGTCTGGTACCATGGTAACTCGTCTGTTACCAGGGTTGTCTGCCTGTTACAAGTTACCACCGTCACATCAGTCTATATTGCTCTGTTTCATTTAGTGTAGAATCGTCTAGCCCCATGATATTGTCTACTATAACATTCACTTTTATGCTTCTATGTCCCGCCCAAACTCCATGACATCGATATGAACACACAGTGCCCACAAGGATCTACTTACTAAGGAGTGACACTAATCCAGTGTCATTCCGGTAAAGATGATAAGTTAGTGTCACACTTTACAGCAGTGAACTGCCATGTGGGTGTGTACCGGCTTCACTCTGGCATGTTTTCACCGTTTTTGTTGTTGTCACATGTCATTACTGCTGTTGCTGTCTCTCTATAATTCCACATCAGAATAAGCTCTGGACTGGTATCGAATCTTTTATCGCTCACCATTAGATTGCTCAGAATTAATATTATAATGATGCCGTGCTGATGCCTCTTTTCATAATGAATATGTACTTTTGCCATTTGTTCATCGGTCTGTGAACGCGCTATAACCCATCAAACCAACTAAAAATAATGTATATAATATGAATGATTGTGTTGTGCCAGTCCAAATAACATAATACCTATTGAATGTATTTTGCTTCAAATTTTAACCGACTAGTTTCCTTCATTAGAGGCTTCTCCTCCTCGAAATCGTTAGAATTCACGAACGTGTTATTTTATGATGGAGTAAGCTGCTGAAACCACTGCTAACTGTGACTTACTGACTTAGGAATGCTTAGGAATGCTTGTGATGGAATGCGCTGACACTAGTACGTTAAGACAGCGCTCTGTGACGATTGGGGTGCTCATTCGTCACAACGTGCTGACACCACTACATAACTGTGTCGTAGGAATGCTTGCGATGGAATGCGCTGACACCATTACGTCAGAAC